>BROG01000661.1:147500-409979 GCA_030159075.1 Atrina japonica
CACAATAACATGTAAGTTAAACCTGTGTTAATTATTATACAAACGTATCTTTCGTTGACGACAATTAAAGCTCTTTTTTTTTTTTACTAAAACATACAAATTACTGTATTCAAATTTCATGAGTAGTTTTTTTTTATGTGTAAGTGACATTATGACATTTTCATTACAACAGGAAAATCAAATTTGATACATCCAGGTGATTGATTTTCATAATTTATCAATATCTAAAATGGGGATTTTAAAAATCCTATGAACACAAGGAATACTTCGTTTTACAAAGACCAATGTAACGAATGCAAATCAGAAGAGTAGCGGCATTTTTTTTTTTTTTCCCGCTTTGATTAACTTTGGAATAAATAAATAAATAAATAAATAAATAAATAAATCAAATAAATAAATAAATAAATGAATAAATGAATAACTGAATAAATAAATAGATAAATAAATAAATAATTAAATAAAAAAAAATAAAATGAATATATATCTTTTTACAGTGGTTACTCTTAAATAGATTTGGCTTGGCGCTTAGATTTATTATTTGGCCTTACATTTAATCACTTTTATCTCTAGGAAATCTATTCAAAACTCAACTGATAAAGTCTAATTAACAGAATCAATCGTCTTGAGCATTATAACTTTGAAATTATGTTATAATATATATTATTGTGTGTGTGTGTGTGTGTGTGTGTGTGTGTGTGTGTGTGTGTGTGTGTGTGTGTGTGTGTGTGTGTGTGTGAATTCAAATACTTTTCTGCAGTCGAATCTTGTTATCTCAAAATTCACCACATGACCGCTTCCATTACTTCGAGATTTTTTTCCTTTTCGAATAAACAATCCTTTTCGAACCGATAAGTTTTCTCCGTGTGTGTGTGTGTGTGTGTGTGTGTGTGTGTTCATAAGAGTCTATCTTAAAAGTCAACCACGTCAGTACATCTTCATCTCTCGTTAACATATAATGTAACATAAAATACAGAAACATAGATACTATGATAGGAAGTTTTTATGTTTATCTGTATTTATCTGTGTTTCTATATATAAAATATACATGAGAATAACTGATAATTGACAGTTGACATTTTATGTGACAGGTGACATTTAATGTGGCAAAGAAGCATACTCTTACGGTATTTGTGTATTGAAAAAATAATTTGAGAAATATATCAACCGCTCTGAAACCATATTGAACAACTAGAGGTGTGTAGTAAAATGACTGAAATCAAATCAGTGTTCTTGTTATGTGGAAACTGATAAAATCAGAGAAGGGCAATTCTTGGATCATCCTTTTTATAAAATAACTTATATCTAATATCTATGTATTACATTTTATATGCGAGTGGCTCATCATGTTACAGAGAAATAAATAGATTAATAATAATAATTTTAAAAATCGAATTAAATATACGGCATGCAATAATCACATTAATAACATAAAGCTAGTTCCTTTTAGTTTGACCTAGTTTAACTGAGAAAAACTAGATTTAATTGGAGAAAAACTAGGTTTAGCTTTAATGTGATTTTGACGTGCCGTATAAATAGATAAATAAATTAAATGATAAATAAGTAAATAAAAACTTGTCATTTGCTGTAAAACATAGAATTTGTCGGTTAAACTTTGTTTTTTCGCAGTTAGATCTAGTTTTTCTCCGGTTAACTCAAGGTTTTAGAAAACTAGATTAACTCATTAAAGTGACTCGGCTTTGAAATTTGAAGTACATTGTAGTTGATGATTGATAAATTTATAAAAAAATAGGTTTAAATATTATAAACATAATGCCAAAGTTATAATGCTTAAGAAGATAAAGACTTCATTAGTTGAGCTCCAATTTAAAAAAGATTTTCTAAAGGGAAAGTGGTATCATACAAGGCCAAACGATAAATCTAAATGCAAAATCCGTCGAAGAGTAACACTGTATAGAATATGTTAGGTGATATCTATCTCATTTTGTATTCGAATAATATTTCTCTGTGAAGACATTACATTAATGTTTAAATTCTCATAAACACGGAATATATTTGTAAACCAAATGGCAAACAGTATTCAGAGTGTGGATCCAAAGTGGCGTTCTTCAGCATTTGGTGATTCTTCATTCATTTAATTTCTTGTTTTGCAGTTTTGGGGCCAATGATTACCTCTGGTGCAAAGAATATAAATCAAGATTTCACATACAGTGACGTACCAAATTTTTTTGTAACTTTTTAAATTATTTTCTATATATCTCATGTTGAACCACAATATTTCATAAATTATAACAAAACCATTACCTATTCAATTTTAATACTCAATTCAATGTTTTAAAAAATTGTTGATTTTCATGAAATACAGTCGAACCTGGATATATTGAAGACATAGAGGAATGGGTTCCACAATAATATGGTTACAATGGTAATAAAGATATTCGGCCAAGGAATCAAAAAGTTTCAAATGAAGCGGGATTTCAATGTAACAATGTTCAATATAATTGGGCAAGACTGTATATGGAGAAACAAAAAGTTGAATAAATTTTGGCACGTCACTGTATATAATTAAGAAATATAGGATCAAAATTTGAAAGAGGAAGTTTGATTATCACTTGGTAATGATCCTTTTATTAAAATGTAGAGCAATCTGTCACTCAGACTGGTCCGATATTATTAATGAGCTGAAGAGATAATCAAAATTTAATTATTCCTATTATCTATATTTAGTTGATTATCACATTATCTGTAAATGTAAATATTTTGATGTCTATTTCGACACGTGTTCATTTTCACACTTAATGGTTATTACGTAAACAAGCTAATGGATACAGAAAGCAGTAGTTGCATAATAATCTAATTTTGTTGATTTTTTTTTTGCGATTTTGACAAGAATTTAGGACGCAATTATTTTCAAATACAAATGATACATCACTTAGATTATAGCAGTGATGTTCGGACACAAGAAATATATGTCTATATTTGACATGTATTAGATAAATTTGGTTTTTACGGACTCAATACCTGCTGGCATTTGACACATAACGCACGTTCTAAAGACACACTTATTTTTTGTTATATAATTTACGATAATGTTCTGTGGGAAAATATGAAACTTATTATTTGATACATCTATCTAAATTTAAGTTCTACAACTAAATATGTTAAGAATGACATACGTTGTGTTAATTACAGACAAAAAATTAAAGAAACATATTTTAATTATCATTATTGCATATAATTTGTTCTTTTGTTTTCTAGTACTAGCACTAAAATGCTAGTATCTACCTATTAATATAACTGACGCTAAAACCCTTGTATTAGTATTTTATTTTAGTGTATGCATTCTATCACTAAAGATATAATTCTAGTATATAAATATACTAGCACTAAAACGTAAGTATCTGTATGCCTCCATTAGAACAAGAGCTACTGTCTGCGCGGCTCACTTCGGAGATCAGAAAACTGACGTTTACTCATTTTTTGCTGCTTGATTAATTGGGAGTAATAAAAGTCTAATACATGTATCTTACTTGAGCTGTTGCATAACTTTTTCAATAATCTTTCATTTATGAATCTACTTAATGTTGTGAAAATCCGACAAATTCCACGGAGATGGGCGATTGCAGTGTTGAATCAAAATACTGAAAGAACTGATACGCGTTGATAGCAATTATCAAGTTTTAAGGAGGTATAATCAGAGACCTACGTATGATAACTGTATGTCTGTGGCTAGTATAATACGTTATGGGGATGCTTACTCCTCCATGGCACCTGATCCCACCTCTTGGTTTCCAGAGATCCGTGTTTGTCCATTTTTAACGGATTTGTATCCATGTCCTGGACATTCTATTGATTTATACTTTGGTATCTGAAATTTTTTATATCAATATTGAAAAATATACATTGTTTAGGCTACATATATTTGAAAGATATTACATGTTGATTTCAGTAAAGGATAACAGACTTTTTACTGAGGAAATGCAGCATATTATTTCAGAGTTAACAAATTAGCAAAGACATGCGTGCATCAAGCAATTTTATTTCAAAATAAGTACAATCATGACCATGAAAGCATCACATTTTTTCACATCCTTTACCATTTATATCACATTGAGGATTGATGATGTATTAATTATGCTGTAATGACAAACTACATGTACATAGATCAGCGACATGATTATAAAACCTTATGCTTATATACATCGCCGCATAGATATTTAATACACTGTACGGTACCCCCCCCCCCCCCCCCCCGCTCAGTAGCACTTAAATGTGTACATGTAGAACATTTATCCAAGTTGCTGCGAGTTTCTCATCAGTTAAGATCACGTGGACGACACAGCTTCTTATGTACAACTTACTCTAGCGAGATGCCAATACATGCAACTGGACCACAAACTCATTTGCATATTAATCGTGCGCAAGAATTGTAAACAGTCCGGTCAATCACTTTTAACGTCAATTTTGTCACAAGTGTATAATGTTAAGCAATAATTGAAAAGTTACATTTAAAAGCAAATTTAAAATACAGTAGAACTTCGATGAGTCGAAGTTCAAGGGACCGTCTAAAAAAGACTTCGACTCATGAATGGTGATCGAGAAATCTAAAATTTACTCCATAACGACATGCCACACAAAAAATCTATTGTACGTGACTGTGTAACTGTATAGGTGCTGGGATCATGACTTAGATTCTAATCGACTAAAATCATTTACGGCCTATTTAATGTAGATACAATGTATTTATTTTGTATATTTAATGTAGATACAGTGTATTTATTTTGTACTCAGAGAATAAATCCAAACATTCTGCAGAAAAATTGTAATCCAAGCACCTATACGAGAAACACAACGTTGACTCAGAGTTAAGAAAAAAACAGAGAAGCTAAAATATTTTGTCACCAACTTAATTATCAACACAAAACGAAAGTCAATAGATGTATCATGCAGCACTAGTCATTACACATTAAAATATTTTTTTTCACATCAAATTGCCGATGCCGTTCATTTCATGTTGTTTTTTTTCTTTACAAGTGACACTTTGAGTTTGAGTAGAAAATGTTTACTGTATATTATCGGGTCATTTCGTTTTGTTTTTACAAATCGGTAACTTATCATGACCCAAGCTACGAGATGGTAAACAACCAACACAACCGCCGGTAATTTGCATATCTATGTCTGACAAAGTCGCAAACAATCAATAATCAATTAGCGTCTGCTTATTACTTTTAATTACTTAAATCATGTTGTTATTTTTATACTGCCCTGGGTGTTTATCAATAAACACGTGTCCATTGTTCAACGTAGTCGGATAGGTGTGAAAATCGCCACGGGTACATCTTGTATACAGGTAAACGTCGACTTCGATTCATTTGTATGAATATTCGATGTTTTTACAGCGATGGGACTGCCAGTTTTGTTCGACACACCGAGAAACTCGACTCATGAAAGTTCGATTTATAAATTGTTTTTTAGTAAGGATATATAATGAAATAAATCGGGACTTTGTAAAAAGTTCGAAACAACGAGAAATTCGACTCATTGAAGTTGAAGTTCGACTCATCGAAGTTCTACTGTATCTTAAAACTAATACAGGACGCCGGACTGACATTTTATAGCATATATTTCGGCAAGTCTTCAAGTCCTATATTTGTCAGCGAATTGACGCTTTTTTCCGTCAATTCAAAAAGCAAATGTTAACGAATAAAAGTGCAATTTGGAAATTTCAATCTTGAAGTTGAATTAATGTATCTGAAATGCACATATATGTGTAATTTCCCGTCAGTATAATGTGTAATTAACCCCATACCGCAAAATGTCCTTTGCCTTGATCCCAGAAATCCACTTACGACAACATAACTGAGTTGATGGAACATCAACACGTAAAAAATGTCATCCGCCAGGCCGTGTTTTGTACCGTTTTAACTATGACGTCATATTTAGAATATTTAAAAAGGTAAGCTAAATCTATCAGATATTAACCTGTTAACGGTAAATTACTCTTAAAAGCTTCTGTCGGACAAAAAAATACCGAAGAAGGAAAGATGTAAATAAGTAGAGTTCCGAAAACTTCAAGTATGAAGCATGGACATTTTAATTGTTCATAACTGCTGCTTAAACACCTTCCCCATTTTTACATTGGGATGGTCCAAGAGCAGGATGTAATGATTTCTACACATAAACAACATAAGAAAGCCTAAAGTCTGATAATAATATTAAGTGGCAAAATGTATGTCTCCACGAATTGACATTAAACTTCTAGTTTTAATTATGCAAAAACATGTTTTCAAGATTAGTTCTTGTTATTTTTTTATATTTTGAGAATAAATTAGAAAAAAGAGATTTTCCTATTTCCAAGGTGAGAAGCGCGGACAAGTAGCTACTTGTATTCCGTCTCCAGAGCTTAATGTTATCTCTGTTAAGAGTGCTATAGCGACTGAAATTGTATTAAAAGTTATAGATGTATGTGAAACAAAAAGAAAAGAAAGTAATAATAATAAAATATTATAAACATACTACCAAAGTTATAGTGCTTAAGACGATATCGTTTCTGTCAATTAGACTTCATCAGTTGAGTTCCAATTTAAAAGTTATGTGTATTTTCTAAAGAGAAAGTGGTATTATACAAGGCCAAATAATATCTCTAAAAGTATAGCCGAAATCCGTCTAAGAGTTACCACTGTAAAAAATGACTATCTTAGCTTTAGAATAAATTTTGAATTTAAATGATGTTAACAGTGCCAAATATTACTTTAGTATAAGATGGACAGCTGGTACCTAAATACCAGGTACTAGGTTTATGTATACCCTCGGGGACTCAAACGGCCCACCAGCAGTGGCAACGACCTAGTGGTAAATATTTTCTCAGTCTAAGCAATAATAATACATTTTATAAAGTAAACGATTTCTTAGTGAAGTGCAATTTAAAAAAATTAGAAAATTATCAGTTACGAATCATTTAAAGCAAAATTGACGAACTAATTAAATTAATTTACAATATCTATACTTATAACATTTTATGTCGCGTTATTTTCAAACATATGTGAACTTTCTTTTTCTTTTGTAACAAACGATTTGGATGAAGAACAAACGTAATTGGATGTGTTTGAGTCATTTGTTTGTCTCTCTGTCTGTGGTATCAGAAAAAACCAAATGAATAATAATAATAATGGGACTAATTCATGTATCACGTGATAACCGATAACGTTTGTGCGGTACTAGTATCTTAAATGGTGATGGAACGTAATTTTACGTAATCTTTCCGCTGAAATGACGTTACCGCCGGATATAGTCTGCTAGCGTCATTCCATCACTAATAGAAACAAAAGTCCCGCACAAACGTTATCGAATATCACGTGGTTCATGAAATATCCTCATTGATAAGTATTAATAGCATTAACTGATAACGAGTAATCATTGCCAGTTAAGTTATTGTTATAATCATTCCATGCATGTTAGTGTTCACATTAATATTGAATAAGATGTTTGACTTGTCAAAATATCTTCATTTTTGTACACTTTCATGTAATATCATTAAAAATTGTACCTAAAAGTTCATACCCCCAACCCCCCAAGTGGATTTTTGCGGATTTTGGATATGTTATTTTACAAATCATTCTGGTTCTTTTTATAACAAGTTTGTTTTTATACCATTTTTTTCGGGTTGAATCCTTTATCTCGCTTTCAATGATCAAACTATAAGTCCGGGAGAAGTCACCAAATTTACTGAATACCCAAGCTTAACTTTCATTTCATTATTTTGACTATACAATCGTTTGTAAAACTTTTGGGTTTAGATAATTAGGAAACATATTATTATTTTTCATCATTCACATATAAATTTTTGCGTCACACTTATGATTTTCCTGTGGAAAAAAATGAATTAGTAGGTTGAGTGAATTACTCAAAATATGAATACATGCTCTACAAATTTGTAATATTACCGAAGTTTTCTTCAAATGTTTATATGAACTCGGTCAATATACATACATGTCCAGTTACAGAGTACATTTGACATATTTTACAGGTAGATATAAAAATATATAAAGAAATAACAGATTATGTGAGAATTCTAATCGGTCCCAAATTGAAGATGAATACCACTTTGTTTTGATTTGCCCAAAATATACAAATTTAAGAATAAAATACATAAAAAATAGTACATAATAAGACCTTCTACTTTCATACTTGTACAATTACTGAGTGTACAAAATCTCAGAGAATTACTTCTCCTATGGAGATATATTAAGGATGCAAACACAATAAAATTGTAAAAATCAAGGTATACAATTGCTAATTTGAACATATTATACTTAAAATCCCATATAAACAGAGGTACATAGCTAGGTCCAGCAAATGTTCTACCAAACCTTTATCTTTACTCCTTACCAAAATACTGACAGCAGTTAAGTCGAAACTTCAGCACTATTGTATAGTTGCTTATTCCAGAAACGGTGTATATCAGAAATGGATACTTAGAAATTCTAAACAACTTTTAGAATATTTGAAGGCACATAATTTTTCTCACATTCACAGTATCAAAACATACGACTTTCTCTACACTTTACACAACAATTCCACATAGAGAGACATTTTAGCATCATAGACAACTGTTTATTCACTAAAGCAGGGCTCAACATTAACTTTAAAAAGAACTAGACCAGTCGGACCAGTACCAGAAAATTTTACTAGACCTGACCTCGACATCACTAGACCTGACCTCGGTTACATCATATCTATCGATATCTCTCTTCCAGAGTTTCATATCCTACTTAATTAGGGTACGTTACATCTAGAAATTTTAAGGGTATAATGGAAACACTATTTTAATTTTTAATAAGTGGTAAAATATAGCTCCCATATTAATTTCATAAATTCCCTGACGAACTCGATGACAGGCAAAGGACATGTGCATATCTATGTCTCATTTTTAGCTATTGCTGCACCATTAAATGCTATTTACTGCTTTAACTGATTTTTTAAATAACATAAAAAACAAATAAGTACAGAAACAAATTAATGAATTATTTCATGATTGAAATAATTCCATATAATCTCTAGAGTACTCAAGCCTAACTATGATAAGTAGGACTGGAATACAAGTATATTTTGTCACAGTATAAAACATACATGTCATTTCTGAGTGGTGCAAATAAATATCCTCAATTTGTACACTGTATTCATGCTGATTGTTCCGCTGATTTATAATTCTATCAAGAACAAAATAAAACCTGAATAGACAGTTAGCTTGAATGCTTTGACAATTTATTTATAGAAGTCAAGAAACAAGTATGTATACAAGTTTGAAATTTTCTTTTAGGCCTAATTATTGTAAAATAAATTCTGATTTCTGTTCTGCCCTTTGATTTCTTTGATACACCCTCATCTCTAGTTATGCCTCCACTATAAAGAAGCTGTCGTGAATCACTCAGTGTAAACAGATATCGATAGTTATCGTAAGTTGATCTGCTTTTTAGAGATATCGTGACTCAATTCAAACAAAGCTATCAAAAAAGAAACGTACTATTCTATATGCCCGGTTAAATCAAAATATGCCTAGGCTAGGCTAGTGAAGCTGCACGTACTTGTGATTTTATGGCCGATGCTTTCAGTTTCACTTTCAATCTGAATTTTTGTGGGTCCATACCAAAATGACGCCAATTACCGGAATGACGGGACATGTAACTGGATTGAAGCTCCTTTCCATCGTAATGATAATTTTGTGGAATAATTTACTTATAAATGTTAATAATGTAGGTATTACATTAAATGAAAAGATATTTTGTCGGTATTGTCCTTGTATTTACTGATCTAGCTTTTCATATTTAAGCCATATCAGTGCTAGTGTGATATTGAACCCGACGTAACTACTCGTACAATTTGTAGCAAAATTCCTAGAACACTGTTTCCCTTCTCACATTGAAATAATTTATTCATCATAGCTGTATATAAATAATATAAAAATGACGAAAACATAATCTGATGTGTCATTCCAGTGGCTTTATGCGTCATCCTGGTAATATTACTATTATTCCGGTTATTTTATATGCCAATCTCTCACCAGAGGGCGTATTACATTATATGGCCACAAAATTGACGAAATGAAAGTAAGTCTATACGGCGCGTAATATCAGCGACATATCTATTATCACAATCACCGGTAATGTAAATAAATGTCCCACTATTGGTAAATAAATTACAAAAAGAACAAAATGGTTTTCCACAACAATTTTTTTTAATAATAGATCTTCAGTCTATTTGAAGTAATATACTTTGACACAAATTAACTAGACCGGACCAATCTTTTACTAGTCAGGGTCGGTCGGACGTGCCTTAGTGTTGAGCCCTGTAAAGGTATTGTCCAAAAATTTAAATATCTAGTGATTGGTTAATAATCATGATACTTATTTTGTCCAACACCACTCTGATTCTACACATAAATACACTGAAGTTGATATAAAAAGATGCTGGAATTTCTGATAAACAATATATTTGTAATGTTCGGAGACGTGGTCTTTCAACAAACTGTCGGCATTTCTATGGTAACCAATTGTGCCACTTTATTGGCTGAACATGTTCCTTTATTCATACGAAACAGACTTCATTCAGAAACTACTGAATCAAAAGAAGAAACAGCTAATTTGACATTTAGATATATCGACGACGTTTTGTCAATGAATAACATAAATTTTCATACATACGTCAATACAATATATCGCAGCAAACTAGACAAATAAAGTTCTTGTGAACATATGTCATGCCACACTTTTGTTAATTATACCAAAGTATTGTATATCTATATAACAGGTACCGATAGACCTATGGTCTAAAGTTTGAAATATAAAAAAAACATTCTTTAGTGTTTGAAAAACAATTAAGCTTGAGTCGTAAATTTTATTACTTCAGGCCCTGTATACATTGAAAAGCTAGATCTACATCGTTGTGTATATCAGTTGCAAAAAAAAAAAAAATTCAGTACTTTATTCAGCAATGTTTTGCTCTATCAATCTTGGCGAGTTTTATTTTATTTTATTTGTTTAAAATGTTTGTACATTGTCCATGCAAATACAAACCCAATGTATTTGTCGATTAT
Source organism: Atrina japonica (assembly GCA_030159075.1). Taxonomy (NCBI): domain Eukaryota; kingdom Metazoa; phylum Mollusca; class Bivalvia; order Pterioida; family Pinnidae; genus Atrina; species Atrina japonica. Next base: position 158,551 of record BROG01000661.1, read on the forward strand.
TGCATAAATCTAGCTTTGTAATGCTTGTATGTATGTTATGTTCACAATCAAATCGTGACAAATTCTTGGTGTGGCAATGTTATCTCATAGTCCATGGTTGCGAATAGACGTCAAATACCGCGTGCAAATTTAAATCATGTAAGTGTTCCTGTCAGAAGTAGATAAATACCAAGGAAAACATTTCCAATGTTAAGAGTCAGAAAATATTTATAATGTACGGTTGTCTACAAGGTATTTTTAATTCAGAAAAAATGAAAAAGTAACATTAAAAGACAAACCCATAAGAGTTAAAAAAAAACACGAGACAAGGATTGGTACAGTAAAACAAAGGAGATAACACGAGTTTGAAATGTCATAAACATAATTAGATATTATTATATGATCATTTTAATATCGTATCCAATATCAACTCGAGGCTCCTATATCAGTCCCCCAAGGGTACGGAGGACACGATGGCTGATATGATGTCGAAGGTTGATATGGGTGGTGATATGAAAATGGTCATATTATAAACATATTATCATATACTCGAGAAATAAAACGAAATTAGTATTCTAATTCCAACATTTTGATATGATGACTGATCATTATCGAAACAACTTTTTTCTCAGTGTTTGTGTTTTTCTTCTCATCAACGATCTTATCTGCGTCACCATTTAAAATATTTCAACGACCCTTCTATTATCTTTCTTAATGTAATAGTCGTGTACCATTATCCTTGAGAGATACCTCAGTAAGTTCTTATTACCAGACGACAATTTCGAGTGTATTTTACCTCACCTGAACTTTTCTGATCGCCTTTTGTTCATTGTTTGTCCGCAAACCTTTCACATTTTCGACTTCTTCTTCTAAAGAAAAAGGCTGAAGGGATTTTGATGAAATCGGGTAATCATGATCCTTGACCAGGTTTGTGCAATTCGTTCCGATCGGTACAGGGGTGGATCAAGGGTGGGACAAAAGATTTCTCCTCCAGAACTTCTGCATGGATTAAAAAAGCTATTTCCATCTGAGTGATCTAATAGATGCATGGTTCAAGTTGGTTAATTACGTAGAAATCGGGAAAAAATGATTAATTTTCAGTTATTTTTGTATGAATTATATGATTCCCCCCCCCTTTTTATGCATTGGATGCATTTACTCTATGTGTTTTACTAAATATCGGTAGATAAATGGTTCCCTGAAAGAAGTTTGCTGAAATTTAATTTTTAAAATGTTTTATGATTTTTTTGAAACCACAAAAAGTGGGGTAGCTTTTTCACACTGTCTACTTGTTCTTCAAAACAGCTTCGGGAAAATTAAAGAAAATTTGCAGTTAATATGTACTTTACGTTGTGTTGTTTTTATCAGATCGGCTGAGGGGTGGGTCCAGGGTGGAGCAAATAGGAACCAGGAGTACCCCTCTTTGAAAATCTTCTCTGGAACTGCTGCATAGATTAAAAACTAATTGAATGAATATGATCTACATAGATGTATAATTCAAATTTGTTAATTTCGTAGAAATCGGAAAATAAAGTTGGGACTTGTTTTGGACTCGTTATTAGACTTTAACATTTTCATTCATTTTTGTATGATTTCTTTGATTTTCAACCTTTTATTCATTGTGATGCATTCATTTTATGTGTTTTTACCTTTTACTAGTTAAACAAACATGCTTTTCTGAAAAACGTTCGGTGATATTCTATTTCTTAAATTTTTCCATGAATTTCTGAAAATTCAAAACTGGGTAGTTTTTCACTCTAGGTCCTCTACTAAGTTTCTGTTTTTTTAAAGATTGGCTCAAAGGTGGGTCCAGGGTGGGGCAAATATGCCTATACACTATAAGTTAGTGCAGCGCTGTAGTTGTCCTGGGTATCTTACAGAACAACTTCACCTATCTGACACCGCAACTTAGTTACCAAATTAATACATTGTCCTAATGCAATTGATATACAATTTATTTACAGACAATTCTTCCCGTAACTCATGCTAAGACTGTCGAGTACCTGTTAGCTTTCTAGCCAGGTAACAACTAGACTAATTCAAGATACAAATTACGAAGTATATATACAATATTTCCTACTTAACAATAAATAGCCTAAAGTAATCTAACAATATTTACAATTACTTTCCATTAATTTACTACTGACAAATATGGCACTAATCCTCCATTTTCACATACTAAAGATAAGTCCGAAGACAAAAGCTTATAGCAGTATGATGTGAAATTACTTAGCACACTCACAGCATAAACTGACCTTGACAATAATAAGAATAAGAAGAACTATTATTGCCATTAACTACATTTTACTAATAGAAGGTAGACATAATTATTGAAATATTAACGCGCCGCAATTCTTTGTGGCTCGGTCACGTTTATCATGTAGAAAAAATAAATAAAAGTTTCAATTTTCATATTTCACGGTATTCTTTTCAAATTGATAATTGTTCATGATATAACTCACAATTTCACATTTAAAAAGTGAACGTATTCCCCATGATAAATCAATTTTCATATCAAGAGTACAGAATGTCTAATTTCACACATTTCACCTTATATCGTGTTGTCGTTATAAATTTTAAACCAATTTGCCTTCGGAAATGACAATTCGGAAACATACAACAAAGTTCTTCTGAAATGTACATAATGTATATATTGCGCATTTGCATGTTTCATAAGAAGTTCAAAAACAATAATAACAACAACAACATTACATTTTGATTAATGATAATTAGTGTTGCATTTTTGCAATATTCTAGTTCTCCAAGAGAAATATCAAACAGGTAAAGGTGCCAATAAACTTTGTGTCATTTTGATGGCACCGAATATGTTGTATACGTTATTTTATGATTAATATCTTGTTTGACGAAGTTCACATTGATATTTCCTTTTCAATGTCCTGTGATGTTTTGTGATGAGGTATATATACAACGTCGGATATCTTAAATGCTATGTTAATAATGGATGATGTCATGCAAAAACTGTCATCTTGATTTCAAAATAAACAATATAATGACCCTAAATAGAACTTATACATACTGAATGTGTATTTAAATTAGCACACTCATATATTAGCGCTCTGAAGAGGTTGTAGACTTATTAGCGAAATCTTGAATTCGCGCAATCACGGCAAGAATGTTTTAAAATGGCGGTTATACAGAAACAATGGCAGACTATATAGATCATGTGATCATTCTGTATGTGGAAAATACCCGTTATCCAAATGCCACTTAACGCGTCATTACAACCTGACTTAAAACTTTCTGCTATAAAACTACATCACACTGGTAAGAAATGTGTCAGTTCACCGTAAATACCATTTGTTTTGTTGCTAATGCAAAATGACAGGGTACAAAAATTTTAAGCAATGCACTTAAATAAGAGCAATGACTTGAGCGCGAAAAACGCTAATATAAGAATACCACAAAAATAAGTACACGTACAGTATCTTAATACATACAAGTGATCATTAATATAATATAATATAAATACAATGTGAAAAACGTTCAGTTCACTTGACTGGAATATATGGATACAAGACATCTTCTCGGCTTTTAGGTAAGATTGCTTTTCCCTATCCCTTTGCTTTAATTTAAATTGCCAATTGCAGTGCGCAATTCTATCATTACCTGGTTTTAATGCAGCTTGTTTGATCCAACAGAAAACAGCCTGTTCCACGACCGATCATATCATACATTATAGGCAATGATATATTAACAATAATTTGAAAGGTTACATGGACATGAAATATCCTTTCAACAACCCCATAGCTTCTGTATTCCTAGAAATTTTAGCTGCCGTTTAATTTTCACCCCTAGAAGAGATAAGCGAAATCAATTTGAAATGAAAGCGACATTTTCATATTATATAATTGATGCAAAGACACACATGCCACCCATGACACTATGTTGATTTAGGATGAATTGAAAACGGAGTGAGTATGTTCTCTGTCATAAAAGGGTAAAAATAACCAGGGGCGAAAACTTGCAGGTACTTAATTGGTATCGTATTCATGATGATTGGTCCGGGAATGGTCTGTATACACATCGTGTATCGTATACGAAATATAAACCAGAAACATAAAACAACACAATCGTAAACGCACTTTTAAATGCACTTGCTCACCATCTGATGATTATTAATTTCTTAATTTCAGACGTTTGTAGACTGATTTCTTTTTGTCGCTTTTGCTGTTAAGAACCCATTAAAAATAAATATTACAAAAGATGTACATAAAACAAAATAAATAATTGCTAAAACCAAAAGCGTGACGACCTGGAAAGTGAACGTACAGTAATCAGTAACTTCATTTTAGTTATTTCATTTATTCTTCTGTGTAAAACATTTCAAGGGATATTTCTACTTTGCACATAAAGTACACTTTTCTTTCGCCTTAATTTTGTGATGAATTATCTATTTAAAAAGGCGTCAAATCGTGATCTAGTTTGGATGAGCATGTGTTTTTTGTCATTATAATTTCTGATAACTTTAAAAATTTATGTTTAACAACTTATTTGGAAAGGAATTGAAAAAATAGCATTGGTTCTTTTCTTATCTCCTTTTTTGGAAAAGCGAAAATAAAAATGAAACATATTCACTGAATGCAAAACAAAGCATACACATTTAATTTACTGAGAGTAAATAATCATTCTCTCTCTATTCTCGGGGTAATGAGAACGTGTTCTCGCGAGAACACATGTGTGTAAAGTATTCCTGAATGTGCCTGGGCAAAGAAATCTGCATGTTAGATAGCTAGGTGTATAAATGTCATCGATGGAATCACCAAATAAATTTCCCATTGTAAAGAAAATATTTTTCTTTGTTATTTTTATTTGACAGATGTAGAAAAACAATTTTTGATTAAATGTACGAATTTTAGATTCTGATGTATGTAAATGATTAACAAATGATAATGATAAAATTATTCAAAACAGTAGAAGGGAAAGAAGATATAGACAAAAATACTTGTGTAAGAAAATGCATATGTGACATTTAAAAGAATTCACCAAAATCCTGTGAGCGCTCCATATTTAAATATTAAATTATATTCTTTGATGTAATACATGTCTCTTTATACACTACAATTGCCAATAATTTGAACTCTTCACATTTATAGGAATGCTTGTCAAAATGCATTTAATTAAATTTATAGGAATGCGTTTGAGAATAATACTATATTCAAAGTACAATATATGCATGTTCATTCTCAAAACCATTAGTACCGCTGCGTTCCCAGTTTCTGTGGTTTTAAAAATGTCATGCAAAAAATGTGAGTAGACTTGCCTGGTTTACTTCATCCAAAAACAAACATCATCCAGACGCTCACTTGCATACTACGTCAACGAGAATGATAATGTTAATGCTGTTTCCAGTTTTGGTGGAAGTGGCTAATCCAGACATGTGATACATAACACTTCTTGTTCATATGCATACGATGTACAAACTTTTCAAAGAGTTATGTTGGTGTCAATATATATATATATATATATATATATATATATATATATATATATATATATATATATATATATATATATATATATATATATATATCATAGTATCTTATAGGGAGTCGTCATGGCACCGCAGTAGAGTGCTCGATTGGTTTTTCTGGCCTTTAGATGAGACAGTAAAAACCGAGGACCCGTGTCACAGTAGGTGTCGGTACGTAAAAACAACCCTCACTGCTCAATGGCCGTAAGTGTCGAGCATAGGTCAAAATTTGAAGCCTTTCACCGGTATTTGGTGATGTCTCCATATGAGTGAAAGATTCTTGAGTGGGACGTTAAACAACAATACAACTGCAACAACTGTTTTATATCCTTATTTAAATTTTTCTCGCATGTCATTGAATTTAGTCCTGAGCATAATCTCCTGGCTTGCCCGGCAAACCGTGCCAGGGGCATTTGAATGTGTCGACAATAGACGTATAAAATACTATGAGTCATCAAACGCTTGTTTAGCTTACGGAAAACTACCACAAATTCGTCTGGTAACCCAAATTGAAATAACGCAATTGTAATTTAAAAAATACCTTTTGAATTACAGTGGTTCATCGATTACTATGTATTTATTTTATTGACTTTTTACATCGTACTCATGGTTTTTTTTCCGGTTAAATAGTGACGGCAACAGTATTTACAAGTGGTCGGGAAACCATGTAATGTACCAGGAATATAACCACGTGTTTCGAAGGTACATTTACAATTTTCCTAAAATAATTAATTGGCTTGGGGTTCCAGCGTTAGCTAGAACTAGTGCTGATCCGTTGGTTTATAATCAAAACTTACAAGCCCTTGGAACGAAAATAGATCGCACCGAAAATACCTGAACGAGAAATATTCAAGGGAAAATGCGGACAAGCCTAATGAAATTCGCTCGTTAAAACAAATCAATCAGAAAACTGAACATGATTTTTACTTTTATTCTCATAATTTCAAACAATAACACGACTTGTCAATAAAACGGATCTGACTACTACATATACATTCTATCTCAAATATATCGTTGAAATAAATATGTGAAAAATTGTCGGATTTAAAAAAAAAATTCTGAAAAAATATTGATTTATTGTAGTTCTACATCATCAATATTGTCAGTTTCTCTTGATGTGCTAATTTCCATATTATGTCAACGTGTGATCTACATGGATGTTTGTGGTTTACCGTATCGTACCGCAGGCATGACACCGGAGTCATCAATGTCAATCGGAAGTACAAAGGAATTGCTTTAGTGCAGAGAGTGTACACATCAGTTTAACTTTATTCTACTATATAAAAATCACAGGTTAAGAAAAATATTTATCTTCCAGGATAAGATATACAAATCTGGTGATTATTGGACAAACATGGACCTTTACAAATATAGAGATGGGATTAAGTGTCACGGAGCTGTAGCCTTAGCTTCCCCTGTTGCTCGGTCACATTTTACTGAAAAGACAGAATGTATAAGGCCTAATCGATAAAGTAGATACGACTTTTTATGTGTGTGTGCCAAATTTTCACCAGATTTGTATGTTGTATGGTTGCTTTCATTCGCTGGTCAACAACAACAACAACAAATGCAAAATTAAATACATGTGAATATACTACCTTATACTTACGAAATAGCGGAGAGACAATATGTAACCAATCGAAATTGTAGAAGTTAATACCAATCGAAATTTATTCAAAAAAACAGAACAACACTCAAATTTCACAAATTTTCGGCCACTTGGCCTTTATCAAAGACGACAATATGTATATCAGTTACATAGTATGAGTTGCCTTTTCTTTGGCGGTTGTTGAGACGTCTGTACCAATTGTGACACTCCTCACGTGTTTCATTGGACTTGACTGTGGACTCACGGCGGGTGTGACCGGTCGACAGGGGATGCTTACTCCTCCATGGCACCTGATCCCACCTCTTCGTTTCCAGAGGTCCGTGTTTGTCCATTTTTACCGGATTTGTATCTATGTCCTAGACATTCTATTGATTTATACTTTGGTATCTGAAATTTTTTATATTAAGTCTGCACAATACAAAGCTCCAGTGCAATTTTTTTTCGTCTTTCACTTGATAAAGGCCAAGTGGCCGAAAATTTGTGAAATTTGAGTGTTTTCTGTTTTTTTTTTTTGCATACTGATACTCCCCTTTAGAGGATATTAAATTTTACTGAAATTTATTCATTTTTAACCAGACATCGAAGTACACACGAATCACAAATTGTTTATATGCTTCATTCAAAACTTTATACAATGTATGAGATTGAATGGAAAACAAGAGAGATTACTACTATGACACTTGCTTTGCAAACGATTTTGCACGAAATTCAATACTCATGAATTTATTTAATTCCTTTAAGATAAAGGCAAAATTTTCTCCCCGTGAAATTAAACAATTAAACCTTCTTTTGATTAATGCCGTCTTCAGTATCTGTGATTTTTAAATTGCTGCTGGATTTTGTTTTGCTTTAATGTAACGCCACACAAAAAAAACTGTGGTGATCAATTTTTGGTGGTGACACAGAAGATCTCATTACAAATTCTCGGCTCAAGACCACCGGCTTTTCGTGAATAAATTGCAAAACGTTCTCATAAAGTCGGGGTTCCGGTTCGAACCTGCCATGAAATGAAGCGAAAGACTTTATGGTCAAAAGCACAAAGCTCTAACTATTCATTCAGCCACGGAGACCCCTGATCAGTTTACTAATGGAACGCTGCAAATGTTTAAAGGACAACTGAAAGTAAACCAAGATATGAAGAAAACAATATATATTACTTGTTACGGTATGATATAGCTTCCGATATGCCACCAAGGTTCAATCAACCTTTTTCGTAGCTCAGTTTGGTAAGAGCGTTCGATTCGCAAGTTGGAGACCTGGGTTCGTATCCCATCTATGTTTTACCTGAGACTTTGTCTAGTAAATATTATAAACATAATACCAAAGTTATAATGCTCAAGATGACCGTTTCTGTCAATTAGACTTCATCATTTGAGCTCCAATTTCAAATGTATGTGTATTTACTAAAAAGAAAGTGGTAACATACAAGGCAAAATAATTAATCTGAAAGTATAGCCGAAATCTGTCTAACAGTAATCTCTGTGAAGAGATGACTATCTTAGCTTTAGAAAAATTTGGAATTTAAATGGTGTTATCAATGCCAAATATTACTTTTGTAAAGGATTATCCGGTGGTACCGAAATACCAGGTACTAGGTTTATGTATGCCCTCGGGTACTCAAACGGTCCACCAGCAGTGGCAACGACCTAGTGGTTATAAATATTATAAACAAAATACCAAAGTTACAATGCTCAAAACGATCGTTTCTGTCAATTAGACTTCATCAGTTGAGCTCCAATTTCACTAAAGAGTAAGGTTACTTTCCCAAAATCTTGGTATGATATATGCAGGCCATGGATCTTTCGGGTGAAGTTTAGAATCAAGACCACATGACATGGTAGGTGTTGTATGCCGCCTAAAGATCCTTCTTGGCACTCAGCACAAATCCTTCCATTGGTACCAATTTTCTGCACCTCATCTGCCTGGCGATGTCTACGTTTTAATGAAGCGTTCTTAACAGGAAACTAAATCAATAATAACAAATAAATTTGGCTATCCATAAACATTTTATTAGAAAATCATAGCAACATCTATCTCAACAAAATATATAATTCAAATGTGACTTTATAAATATGTATCAAGCATAATATAATTAATTTCTCTGCATGAATTTGTATAGTCTATATACAATTGTGACGAGGATTCGTTCCTCACTAATTTCATTTGGACTAAACTGTGGACTCACAGCGGGTGTGACCGGTCGACAGGGGATGCTTGCTCCTACATGGCACCTGATCCCACCTGTTGGTTTCAAGAGGTCCGTGTTTGTCCATTTTTTGCCGGATTTGTATCTGTGTCCTGGACATCCTAAAGATTTATACTTTGGTATGTTTGAGATGTTTTATAATTATATAAGGAACTCACATAACTACTTTGCCATATAGCTTTTTCCCGCCCTATAACTTTGGTATTATCTTTAAAAATATTATAAAAATAATGAACTTTCTTATCATGTTTATAGTACTTTCTAAAAATAAAGGAGAGGCAAAAAAGCTTTACAAGACTTTAGTCTTAGCGTCCAATGACAAATTTAAGTATATTTTTCAAATAATTTATGTAATTAACGATTCCTAATGCATCTCTCACTTTCAAATACCCCGGGGCATTTTAATAAAATCTGCGCTTGAAACATTGTTTGATAAAACATGGTACTTGTAACAATTATTCCGATGAGTTGTATATCTCTACTGAGATCGGAAATGGCAATAAGAGGTGTTAAAACAGAATATCCAAATCAGTCGGATAATAAGCATAATATTTACCTTTTAAAGGTACGAAATAAAATATCAAATATGGAAATGTGTGTGTTTTGGTGCATTTGAAAACAGATCAATTATATATCTAACTAGCTCATGGTAAACAAAAATCTATAATTTGCAGTCCTTAGAGCAAATTTTTGTATCCCTTTGTGGTACACCACTAAATCGGGAAGCGCACGTAACTCCTATTGATCGATCGGTAACAATCACTCAATTTCAAACCTAAGTCACGTGTATAAAAAAGAAACCACGAAACATTTCAACAATTTTTTGGAAAATTTAGTGTTGCTGTACATACATACTGAATCTTAGTAAATCATATTTTGTCACGTGTCTAACTTAGCGCAACATTGTAAAATTCACATCTTATATAAAATATTACGCCATTTCAAAACACAATATATAAAAAATCTCAGATACCAAGTTATAAATCCCTAGGATGTCCATGATATAGGTACAATTCTGACAACAAATAGACAAACACGGAACTCCGGAAACCAAGAGGCAGGATCAAGCGCCATGGAGGAGCAAGCACCCCCGTCGACCAGCCACAGCCACCGCCGCGAGTCCACAGTCAAATCAAAGTGAAACACATGAGAAACGAACCATAGTCACAACCGGCACAGACGAACTAGACCTTACAATTTGTATATGCATACGACACTAGTCCTGGCCTTATTTTCACAAAATATATAGGCATATAAGAATGTTTTGTCTTTGTATAAATCCTTTTTGTTATTGTACAGCAAACCTTAGTAGTAAAACAATTGAAATATGTTTTTGAAAACACAGCAAATGCCCAGTTAACTAATTTATGTGACTGTTTATATCTTGATAACCACACTATAATGACATGGTGACTTGTTGTAACAATGGTTTATGTCTTATAAATAAGGATATAAATACATGCAAAGGTTATGAAAACAGAATATATATGGTTATACGACTTTCTGTTTCTTATAGCATCAATAGCTTACGTTACGTTAGCTATAAGCTAAGTAAGGAGAAACGTCGAGAAAACAAATTTAAAATATTTGTTGTTCTTAAAGTTTCTCTTCACCCCTGTCGTTAATTTGCTTTCTTGATGTAACAACTTCAAGATATGCCTCCATATTTGTAAGGAAATCAAGTAAGAATTTTTACCTGCACTAAAACGAACGCAACATCTCTAGATTGTTATTAGAGATCGTTTAAAACTTCCGAAAACGCGATGACGGAAAACGCCAATATTTTGTATATTATTGTTACATTTAATAAGAATTTCATAATCAGTCACAATGGTATTTCTGCAGGTAAACTTGGTGAATTTTGACTGCACGACTTCTAACTCCGAAAATTTATGTATCATATATGAGATGTACAATTATGTTATAATCACATTATAAGTATACTGACACAAATACACAAATACACACTTAGACTCTCTCTCTCTCTCTCTCTCTCTCTCTCTCTCTCTCTCTCTCTCTCTCTCTCTCTCTCTCTCTCTCTCTATATATATATATATATATAAGTCGTTTATTTGCATGGTAGCCTTTTTCAAATGTCATCAAGTTTCCAAAATTATTCGTTTTATTGTACAATGGATACTTTTGTATATTTCATGTGCATCGCCCCTTTTATTGTCTGATACATAAAAACAGCAATATCATAAACATGTTCAACACTATTTATTGATGTATAGCATTCGATTGTATTTGATTTAATTGATTTCGTAAAAGATGAAATTTAGAATAAAATGGGAAGTATGAATAATCCAAGTTCTATGCACAAGAAGATCATCATCACCATCGTCGTCGTCGTCAACAAAAAGAATAATAATAATAATTATAACAATAATTGTGATAATGATAAAGATAACAACAACAGTAATAATGATAACAATGATGATGATGATGATGATAATGATGATGATGATAGTAAAAGTGATAATGGTAAATAAATGATAATAATAATAATAGAAATACTGTTCTGGTTTTTGATAAATGAATGCGTTTTTTTCCGTAGAAGTAGTTAGTAATTGCCGATGAAGGCATTCATAGGTTTATCTATACGTTTATTTATTTATTTATTTATCTAAAACGCTCATCACATATCCCTTTTTAACCAACAAGGATAAATAAGGAGGATGAATTTCATAAATATTAAGATATGACAATGAACTTATAAAAAAAAATTATGTCATTAAGTGTGATAAATGATTCGTGCATATTTCAAATCTAAAAGGAAATAATGAAATCACATACTAAATATTTTTATGTAAGAATGATTACTTTTTGAAACTCACAAAAAATTGACACTTATTTATCTCTATGATATTCAGTCTAGATGTACTTAAAATCATCTTACTATTGTAGCTATCTTCTATAATAACGGAAACAACACATCCTGAAAGATTGATCACATACAAAAATTGAAACATACATCCATGTGTGAAATTGATTCAAATCATTCATCATATTAATTTATGATGCATATTTATTGATAAAGCATTCTTCTGGGATGTCAAAATATGTAAAAAATGAGGAAGAAATAGTTCATGACAATAATTTTAAAAAAATCCTCAGTTGCATTGTAAACTTAATTTGCAAAAAGAAAACAGGAAAAAGGAGAAGATTTACAAAGATTTATTAGATAAAGATGCATTGTTGTAAAATACTTATGTATTTAATTTCAGTCCTTGTAGTAAACATGGTTTACGTTTTTGTATGTTTTGACCTACAACGTGTGTGACAAACATTTGTAACCAAGGTATTACAAGCAATATTATTTAAAGGGGCGTTAGCTGTAGTTTTTTTCAAAAAATTGTTTCCCCTTTTTTACTACTTTAGACTGACATAGTTACAATAACAAATATACACTGGCATAAAAATTCTTAAATTCCTGTATATTTTGTGAAAATGGCTTGAGAAACCCAGTTTTGTCACGTTTTCATTTGCAGTTGTAGTTTACTCAACCTTACCTTATTTTCACACAATACGACCATATTGGTCTATCTTATTAACAATAGTGATTTTATTTCATGTTTTGTATTCTACCTTTTTGTCATGGAATAAAACTGTACACCCGGAAATTTTCGCCCACCGTTATTTTTTGTTCTTTTACGACACAAGACATATTCACCGAGTCTTATATTCGCCCTAAATCACCATAGTCTTATGAATGACATGTTTGACCGTGGTTCAATTATTTAGCTTAAAAATTCCGCTTTCATTCCAAATTTGCCCTCTCGTCTTAGGGCGAAAATAAAACGGCAGCGAAAATTGTCCAGGTGTAAAATATCTATTTCAACGTGCAGAATACTAGTAATGAAAATTATACCTAAAAAAGAATAAAAAAAACGTTTGTCATTTTTAAACGCACGCATGGGAAAGTGCCCCATCAAAATTCTACCGTAGTTAACATATTTTTTAAATGTATACATAAATAAATAAATTTAAAGCATCAAACTTGGAAATATTCCGAAACATAGATTTACATTTCAAACTAACTTTACTGCAATCAATCCAATTGAAGATGTTTACTATTTCCTTGTATCAAAATATATTATACATAAGTCGTACAAAACATGCCAGCAGTAATTTTAAATTAGTATTTCATGGTTGTTATTTTATTGTGAGGATTCGTAAAAGAAAATGAGAATTCTTTCTGGTCATAAACATCTTCAGATAGAGAGAAGCAAAAATTAATTATGTCCCTCAGAGATATAAGGATTTGTGTCACATTCTATTCTATTTTACTCTTCAATCAATATTCTTTATCCGCTAAATATCAAACTGAATTCATGTCTGTTCTAGAGTTATTTGAAGTACAAAATCTTAAAAACTATTCAGCTGTTTTGTTTTGTGCTAGAGATGAACGATCTTGAGCATTTGTTTTGACTTTTTTTAACAAAACTATACCTTTCTTTTTAATTATGTTTATAATATTTATAGCCACTTGGTCTTTGCCACTGGTGGTGATCGTGAACCGTTTTAGACCCCCGGGATGTTTACATAAACCCGGTACCTGGTATTTCGTTACTAGCTGATTATTTTATACTTAAGGAACAATTCAAATGGATAGCACCGTTTGAATTTTAAACTAAGTCATCTTTTACGGTGGTTACTCTTAGACGCATTTAGGAATACATACGGCAAGCCAAAATCACATGGATTAGTTAAACTTATTTTTCTCAGTTAAATGTAGTTTTTCTACAGTGAAACCTAGTACTTCTAAGTTAAACTTAGTTTTTTCTCCATTTAATGTGGGTTATGAGTTAAACCTACTTTTTCTCAAATTAATCCCAGTTTTGGGTAACCCACATTAACTGGAGAAAAATTAGATTTAACTGAGAAAAACTAGGTTTAACTGAGAAAAAATGGGTTTAACTTTCCCAAATACTCATTTATGTGATTTTGGTGGAGTTTCTCAATTAAATTAGGTTTTTCTCGATAGAAACTAAATTTAATTCATTTTTATGATTGTTAAAATGACTTTTTCTCAGCTAAACATAGTTATTCTCCAGCTAGTATGAGTTATCGGGGAAAACTAGGTCCAACTGGAAAAATCTAGTTTATTTGAGAACAATAAGATTTAATTGATAAAGCACGCCTAAATCACAATAATGAGTTAGTAATATTTTTTCTTTAGATAAACCTAGTTTTTATCCGCTAAACCTAGTTTTTCTCCAGTTAATGTGGGTTACGAGTTTAATCAAGTTTTTCTCTTGTTGATCGTGTGTTTTTCCGTAACCCGTAGTAACTGGAGAAAACTAGGTTTAACTGAGAAAAACAAAGATTAACTGCGCCAAAATCATTTTAATACTCAATAATGTGATTATTTTTCTCGGTTTTTATCGAGAAAAACTAGGTTTAACTCATTTTTGTGATCTTGGCGCATTTAAACTAGCTATTCTGAGTTAAAACTAGCTTTTTTTAGGGTTACTGTGAAAAAATAAGAGTAACGGTTTACTTAATTGTAACATCTTGACCAATGGTTTAGCCAACTGTAACATCTTGACCAAGGGTTTATCTAACTTTAACATTTGGACCAATGATTTACCTGAGTGTAACATCTAGATAAATTGTTTAGCTCACTGAAACATCTTGACCAATTGTTTAACTAACTGTAACAGCTTGACCAACTGTTTTGCTAACTTTAACACCTTGACCAATGGTTTACCTAACTGTAACATCTAGATCAATGGTTTAGCTAACTGTAACATATTGACCAATAGTCGATATAACTGCAACATTTTGATCAATGGATTATCTAAGTAAAGTGTAACATATTGACCAATGGTTTATATAACTGTAGCATCTTGATTAATGGTTTAGCTGACCGTAACATATTAACCAATGGTTTAGCTGGCCGAAATATCATGGTCAATGGCTCAATTATCTGTAGCATATTGACCATTGATTTAGCTATGTGTAAAGTACTGACCGATGGTTTATCTAATTGTAACGCCTTGTCAAGTGGTTTAGCTGACTAAAATCTTGGGCAATGGTTTAGTCAACTGTAAAATCTTGACCAGAGTTCGTAATATATCTTATTGCTAGAGTTCGTATATTTAAAGTTCCATGATAAATCTTATAGCCAGCTATAGAATCCTATGATATATCTCATAGTTAGCTATAGAATTCCATAATATATCTCATAGCTAGCTATAGAGTTCCATGATATATCTCATAGCTAGCTATAGAATTCCAAGTTTTGTATATAATTAGCTATAGAATTCCATGATATATCTCATAGTTAGCTATAGAGTTCCATGATATATCTCATAGCTAGCTATAGAATTCCATGTTTTATATATAATTAGCTATAGAATTCCATAATATATCTCATAGTTAGCTATAGAGTTCCATGATATATCTCATAGCTAGCTATAGAGTTCCATGATATATCTCATAGCTAGCTATAGAGTTCCATGATATATCTCATAGCTAGCTATATAATTCCATGTTTTATATATAATTAGCTATAGAATTCCATGATATATCTCATAGCTAGCTATAGAGTTCCATGATATATCTCATAGCTAGCTATAGAGTTCCATGATATATCTCATAGCTAGCTATAGAATTCCATGTTTTGTATATAATTAGCTATAGAATTCCATGATATATCTCATAGTTAGCTATAGAATTCCATGATATATCTCATAGTTAGCTATAGAGTTCCGTGGTGTATTCCATAAGATATATCATAGCTAGAGTTCCGTGATATATCTCATAGTTAGGGATCCGTGTTAGAGTTCAAAGCTAGACTTCCATGATAGATCATATGGAATATATGATATATTTCAATAAGGATTAAAAGATGACATGTCAAACATTAACCAAGCGAGTGATGATAAAAGATTTAGCGTATAAATACGGAAATCGTGTCAGCACATGAAATTGACGTTGATTTGTGAAAGATAAATAGCACTGAAGGGGCTGCGGGATGTTGTTCATTAATGTATTCACACGTGTACTTTGAAGTTTGTTGACATACAAAGGAGGAAATATAGAAAATTAATGATATCTTTTTTTCGTGTGAGATGTTTTCAGATCGCTTGTGTGTAGTAAAATGTTGAATTATACTGGATTAAGTGCAAAAAGGAAAAGGGGCATCAGCCGAATTTTTGCCAAAAACATGGCCTTCCTTTTTCAGTATTTAGATTGATATACAATAACAAAAAAGAGATATACACAGGTATACAGGTATTCAATACAAATATATATATATATATATATATATATATATATATATATATATATATATATATATATATATATATATATATATATATATATACATAGGCGTCGGAACCGGGGGCTAGGGGGGCTAGGGGGTCTAAGCCCCTCCACTTTTTTGGCAAAGATAGAAATATGTGTTGAAAATTAAGGCTTAGCGCCTAGATGTTTCTGGCGTGTGTGTGTTTTCAGTTGGTTTAGCCCCCCATTTTCAATTTGCTTCCGACAGTGTTGATATATATATATATATTATATGTGTGTGTGTGTGTGTGTTTATGAAAATTGCTCGAGAAGTTCATTTTGGCCATTATTCGTTTGCAAATGATTACTTGGACCTTACTTTTTGTATATACATACGACACTGGACCTAACCTTATTTTCACAAAATACAGCTAAATTAATAACCCTTTAATTCATATACAAAATCTAGCCGATACTTAATGATTTCTGATACCTTTGTAGGGCAAAAACAGTATCAGTACTGCGTGAAGAAGACTTTATGTAGCGTAGAATAGACCTACCTATCCTAACAGGTGTCATCAAAAGAAGTAAACCTTTGAAATATCTACCCGGGATTACGCTTATATCTACCCGGGATTACGCTTATATCTACCCGGGATTACGCTTTATAGTGTCTACCAGGGCCTGGCACCATACGATTTAAAAATCACTTATGTCTAAAAGTTAACTCAACTTTGGCTGAACCTGAAATCTGATTGGCTGAGCAGGCAAAGTTGAAAATATTTTCAGACTTGAGTAAATTCTCGAGTTTCATGGTGCTGGACCCAGGTGTTATGTTAAAAAAACGCAACCGTAGTATTCCAACTTGTTGATATGCAAAGAAACTGACGCTTTAAAGACTTAACCGGTTTATGCGAAGAAGTTAACCCTTAACATAGGCGTCGGAAGCAAATTGAAAGTGGGGGGGCTAAACCAACTTAAAACACACACACGCCAGAATTGGGGGGCTAAACCAACTTAAAACACGTTATGGCAAGTTATGCATAACAAACTATCTGTTTAAAAAATATGACAAGGTTATTATTATTATATTGTATATCTGTAAAACTTCAAAGTATTTAATATCATAACAGAAGAATGTCGGTGAAATTAATAAATTATAATACAAAGGTTCGATGACGTGAGGTAGTTAGGTATTTTGTCTATTTGAGTATAATCGGTATACATGTATATGGGAGTGTATGTAAATGTATGTATATGTATAGTAAGATCTTATCTATGTAAGTATGCAAGTATGATTGTACAGGAGTATGAATACATTGTATATGTTAAGGTACGCACGTTGCACAGTTTAAATAATATGTTATCTCAGAATAATATTTATGTGTGTGTGTAATATGCCTGTGCTTGTGCATATGTGTATATTCATGTGCATTCATCTCCAAGTAATTGGTATACATGTTTATGGATGTGTATATAAATGTATGTATATGTATCTAGGTGAATACTTATATATTTATGTAAGTATAGAATTATGATTAAAACAGGAGTATGAATGCATAGTATATGTTCAGGTATACAGGTTTCACAGTTTTAGTAATATGTTGTCATAAAATAATATTTTGGTGTATACAATATACCTGTGCATATACAGGTGTGTATACACAAGATTTATTCTTATGAATGAAACTTTTCTATATCACAGATAATTAGTATTACCTGGAAATAGTACAAATATTCGATATATATTACCAGCGATATATAAAGCTATTAGCTTTATATATCGCTGATATTACTAATCAATATGTACATGTATGTGTAAAATCTGAAATAAAACTAAAATAAATTCATAAATTTTATACATACATAAAAATCTTTAAAGATAGGGAACTGAAAATTACAATGTTATGTACATGTATAAATAAAATCCTTGAGGGATAAGCCGAGAGCAAAATCTGTTTACGTTTGAATATGTACGTATCATATTGTGAAAAAAATGTGAACATTTAAGTTGGACACAGTGTATTCATACATTGTATGTGTTTAGTGTACATGTATGTTCTTGTCTTTTTGGACCTTGCAGGGAGCCTGGACCTGTGAGGGTATATGTAATAGGCTCGTTAATAAACATTTAAAAAAAAAAAAAACAACAACAACTTAAAACACACACACGCCAGAAACGTCTTGGGGGCTAAGCCCCAATTTTCAACACCTATGCCTATCTTTGCAAAAAAAGAAGCCTTTTATATGTCTCTTGTTTTACGAAATCACGTCTTTTAAAGTCAAAGTCTTGGTCTATGATCAAATTTACGATTTGTCGTCGTTCCACTAAGAATAAGCACTGGTGACGTATGACTTGGATAGGCCTTTAAAGCCTATTGAAATTGATCCGGAATTACATATCACAGTCATAAACGTTATACATTTTCTGATTATGTAAAATATTCTTCTGACTCTATTGTGCGTTTATAATTGTACCGTAGGCGATAACTGTCATAAAGATATACGAACCATTTTCATCGAAAACATTACAGAAGAAAATAAAGACTAACTTAACTTTACAAATATACATATGTATTACTTTATACTATCGTAATAACAATCCTAATAAATACACTGACAGACGTAATTTAAGTCATTTTATTTAATTTCTTAAGCCTCCATCGGTGTCCGTACTATTTTGTGTGTGTCATGTAACGATAATCAAGCGTTTTGGTGATAACCGGTCAATGCATGGAAAGTGCTGTATTGTTTGGAAAACTGTTCGTGAAACACACCATCTTGAGACGCTGTTCACTGAAACTATCAGTTTCTCTACGCTGTCCAGCGAATAGGTTCATACACTACAACACTCCATTTACAAACATAATGGCTGTTACGACGGCGAACAAGCTGCAATGGAAACTGACCCCCAAAATAATACAAGACTCGAGCGAAGAGCTGATGACAAAAACTAAAGCAGTTTATGATTCCGTTGGTTCACTCTCTCCTGGTGAAGTAACATATGGAAAGGTCATAAAGGTAGTGAATTTTGTATCTGGTCATTGTCTGTTTTGGTGACTGCATGTCCGTTTGTTTTTTTATTTTATTTGAGTAGTTTTACGGTGGGCACTGGTAAACCTCTAGACCTCACCATGTCTGGTATAGTCTAAGTCACATTAGATGGGAAATTTAAAATTTAATTTTCAGTGCAATTGGTTGTCAGATTTTAAAAATGGGCTGATTCAAACAGAAAACAAAAAAGTATATTCTATATCTTTTCTACATACTCTTTTCTTTCTCCGGTTGCTAAAGACAGGTTGTTTAAAACAGTTCTTGTAGACATAGGCGTCGGAAGCAAATTGAAAGGGGGGGGCTAAACAAACTTAAAACACACAAACACGCCAGAAACGTCTGGGGCTAAGCCCCGATTTTCAACACCTATGTCTATCTTTGCAAAAAAAAAGGGGGGGGACCTTGGACCAAGTTCGGGCCAAACCATAATATTCAGGACATATGTTTAAGCATCAACCATGCTCAAATATAACCACCATTTTTGTTTACAGTTAGACTTGTGCCATCTTCGGGGCCAATGCATTACATCAAAATCTATTTAAGGGACTATTTTTCAAGAATGAAGGATTGTTAACATGGTTAAGATCGATTTCCATTGTATCAGACATCTTTTCAACAATTTTGAAGATATTTTGTTACTTCCCATTTAAAATTAGACTGCAACAAATATTGTATTTTTTTTCAACCGGTGTATTAGGTAGGTTACAGCTCAGCAAACGACAACTGTAGATCCTGAGGTCAGTGGACTTGTGACGTAATATCAGCACGAAAACAAATGCCCAAAACTTGGGAGTACCTCGAATTTAAGTGATGTGACTATACATTGTACTAGCAAAAGAGAAATTGGTAAACCCAGTAGAATGTACCCAAACACAGGTTGATAATCCCAGTAGAATGTACCCAAAGACAAGTTGATAACCTCAGAAGAATGTACTACCCAAAGACAGGTTGATAAACCCAGTAGATTGTACTACCCAAAGACAGGTTGATAAACATGGTAGATTGTACAACCAAAAGAGGAGTTAGAAAGCTCAGTAGATTATATAATGTACACAAAGACAGGTTGATAAACCCAGTAGATTGGACTACCCAAAGATGAGTTGGAATACCCAGTAGAATGTACCCAAAGACAAGAAGATTAACCCAGTAGATTGTATCCAAAGACAGGTTGATTGACACACTAGCTTGTACTACCGAAAGACAAGTTGATAAACCCAGTAGAATGTACCCAAAGACAGACAGGTTGATAAACCCAGTAGATTGTACCACCCAAAGATAAGTTGATAAACCCAGTATAATTCATCCAAAGCAGGTTGATTAGTCAAATAGGTTGAACTCAAAAACAGGGTGATAAACCAACAAGATTATACCTCCAAATAGATTGATAACTTATGCCCTGTAGGTTGTGCTAAAAGACATGATGATAAGCCCAATGAATTGTATTCAATGAGAAAATTATAAGCCCATCAGGTTAAAAAAAACGAAGGTGGTGATAAAGCTAGTTCATTGTACTGATACCCAAAGACAACATCTGAAGCCCAGAACATGTAATGGTACCCAAAGACACTCAAAAGTTATCTAGAGCACTGGGACTTTGGACGCAATCAATTGATAAAACAAATTTTGAAAGACTTTATAGTATCCAGCACCATAAATCTTGAGAATTTATTCAAGTCTGAGAATATTCTCAACTTGGTCTGCTCAGCCAATCAGATTTTAGGTTTTGCCAAAGTTGAGTAAAATTCATAGAATTAATTAATTTTTAAGTTTTATTATGCAAGTCCCTGGGCTTGAAAATGCCAGTATTACTCAGATTTCAAGCTCAACTTTTAATTACTACTTTGACAATATACAATTCACCCTCAGTATACAATGTACTGTCACCTTTTGTTTTCCTTAATTTTGGCAGTATAACAGGTTTGGCAATATATCGAGGTTTACTATTTTTGAGGTGTGGTTATTTTCATATCTTTATTCCCTGCTGTATATCACATCCTGTTTACAACATACTGCAGTAAATTCAGATATTTTGGCTAATGTTAAAGTTTGGAAAATCTGGCCTCCCTCTTCAAATGGCCAAAATTAAACCGTCAAAATATGTACATGTTTGACAGCCGGAAAATCTAGATCTATTTCTAACATTATCCTGGAAACATTTCTAATGTTAACTTTCATTGCTTATGTCCAAAATAAATCTTTAACAGACCAGTGATACAAAAGCTTTAGGTTTACCTGTAAATATCCCATCAACTCATAATCATTTCTTGATGTGTGATAGTTTGCTCTGTAAACACACGACATGTTGGGTTTTTCAACTCTCACGGAGGCGAGAATTGAAAATTGTCACACTCGTAAGCTTGTCTCTGTCTTGACCAGTACACTTTGTTCATACAACCAGTTGGCCCTGGTTGATTGTGAAATGAATTCTAAAAGACAAAAAATGGAAGAAAAAATGAAAAAGAAAATGTCCCAGTTTATTTGTGATTAATGAAATCACTTGCACATACATTGTGCATTATTATGTAAATTGTTATGTAATTAAGCTGGGGGTCATCTTGAAATTCCTAACATTGTTGTTTTTATTTATTATCTTAAATCTTAATAAAAATTAACAATTTAGCATTTATACATCTATAGACACAACATTTGGGGCTTTTTTAACTGATGGACTTATTCAAAGAATTTAGTGGCACAGGAACTGAAATTTCCCAATCGCCAGACATACACCTGTAAAAAATCATGAAGATTATTCATTTCTTGAACTGACAATGCCTGCATAATGCCAAAAAACATTGAGAGAGTGCAAATAAAAGTCAACGATGGGAGGGTGAACTCTTCGATCAAAAGTCACTGCATTCCTGCCTTATTTTATAGGTGTTTGTCCATGCATTTTTGATTGGGCCTTTTCAGCTCCTGCAGCGGTACAAAATGTAAGATGGTAATGTACATGCAGTGGTAAGAGTCTGGGTGTCCGATCTAAGGGTTTACCTTTCAAATATTAGTCTGTTACCTATTTTCTGATTTTGAAAAAACAAAAATCACAGATCTGTCTCACATCTAAATTTCATATGATGATAAGATTTGATGACATTTGTTGAGTATGACCTTCAGTTTTTACTCTTGACCTCTTCTTTGACCTTTTGAATTCATTGCTTTGCAATTAATCCATACCACCTTTAACAGTTTCCTGTTGAATAGTATAAAGTTGATTGCCAATGTCATGTGAAATCTGTTACCAAGGTTTGCACAGACCTTGAAAAGTGCTTGAATATAGAGTTTGTCCTTGAAAAGTGCTTAAAAACAAAAATACCCTTGAAAAGTGCTTGAAATTGATGCAAAATGCTTGATTTATTTCATCAGAGTACTTGTATATTGCATTTTACTTCGTTGACGTTTATTCATTACAAAAGACATTTAGACAAAGAAAACTTAGCTATCTCATACAGATGCTTCACCTGGGCTCGAAGTCACCAAATTTACTCAGTACTCAAGCTCAACTAACTTTTAGCGAGTTTAAGGTAAAGACATGCAAACTTCATTCTGTAATTGGACATGTTTGTATATTGATGGCATACAATTGTAAGTAATGATAAAAATTATTGCCCATTTGAAGAAAACTTCAGAAATATTAAAAACAAAATTTTGAGTACGTTCTCAAATCTTGAGTACCGTACTCAACGTATTTATTCGTTTTTTTAAAGGAAAATCATAAGTGTGACGCAAAAATTTATATGTAAATGATTAAAAATAATAATATGTTTCCTAATCACTAAAATCCAAAAATTTATAAACAATTTTATAGTCAAAATAATGAAATAAAAGTTGAGCTTGAGTATTTAGTAAATTTGGTGACTTCGGGCCCTGGTATTATACTATTTGAGTGAAGCATTTTTGTGATACCATACTGCTGGATCTCTGAAGTGTGTAGTGGAACTCTAAGCAGTATTTTGAGGATCGAGATGTGAAACAACTTTACTGTCAGTGTTTCTTTTTTACATGGTATTGGCTTTCTTGGTCTTGATAGCTCAAACATACCCATTCAAAGTGCTTGAAAAATCTTTTTCATTTGACTGTATGGACCATGGATATTCTTCTTCTTTTTTTTTTATTGTAGGCTTTAGCAGACATTGATTGTGAGTATGCAGTTGTCCGTAATAATTTGGATTTCATGCAGCATGTGTCTGCTGACAAAGAACTTCGAGACGCCAGTGTGGAAGTCGATAAAAAGTTGTCAGACTTTGATGTAGAGATGAGGTAAACATCTGCTATGCTTTTTTTTCAACTCCTTTACCATTAATTAACAAAAGTTTTCATGGAGTCTGATTTTATGCATTGTGTTTATATTTTTACATTTACTTATTAGAAGTTTAGATATTTGTTGTTCATACTTTATGTTTTATATTGATATGTGATTTACATTAATGAATGTCCATTTCCAATTCTATTGCATTGTTGTAGTTATGTTTTAAAAATCAAACAAGCTGAAGTAGCTATCAGCGAGGAGTTGACAAAAGTGTGGTTTAGAGCATTGTTTGGTTCTGTTGGCTAGCTACAGGAAACAATGAAGATCAACTCCATGATTAATTTTTCTGACAAAAAGCATGGGAAAACTCTAAATCGTGAAGGAACCAAATTGACCACCAGCTAAATGTGAACCTCTGATGACCTTCTGTGAGACAAACATAGCCATGCAACACCCTCAACATGTGAGATTGCTTGCAAAGGCACCAAAGAGGTCATAAAAAACTGGTGGAAACCATAGATTAGATTAAACACGTTTTATTCAATAGATACATTGAATAGGATTAAACAACAAGTTTTAACAGCACTGGGATAGCCCTTTCCTATAAACTGATTTCATACACAATAATTGTCAGAGGTGGCCTTCACATTGTTTTAAAGATGTATGTTATGACTTTGCATATAATTAAGTGCATACATGTTCTGAAAGTGCAGAAACTGCTGAGAAGTATGTGCAAAGGAGGTGTTGGGAAAATAGGGGCAAAGAAGATAAGGATAGAGACAAAGTAGCGTGAAAATCACACCCTCTAGAACCACACAGTGGGTAAGGGGTATTTGGTCTTTCAGAATTTTTCCTTTTTGGAAACTCGGAAAAATTTTGATACAGATTTTGTTTCTTAGGCCCTGAATAAAATGTTTTAGATTGACCTAATTGCAAATCTCATTGAATCATCGTTGAATTGTTTAGAGTCTCATTAACTAGATATAAAGATCGCACAATTCTTAATTAGTCATTTATATGCCAGACATTTTATCAATTTATTTATGACCAGTTTGAATAATGATGTAAATCAACTTGACCCTCCAAAAATTTTGTTTATTGAAACATTTCCACATTGTGATTTAATCATTTATACATGTATGTGATAAAAGCCGGAAAATGCGAAAAATTATATATGTAAATTTGGAATTGTCTTTGCCCTTATGTAATATGACTTAAAGTACTTATAAATAAAAACAGCCATTAAGCATGAGTTCAGAATGAGTATCACATTATATTTGAAATTTTTTTTCTTTTGGCTTTTCTTCATTTTTGATGAGATAATATGAAATGTCTGTTCAGCCATCCATCTGGCTGTCTGTGTTGATAATTTGCTTTCACTGTTACATCTAGCTCTGATGTTACTTCACATGATGATGTTTACCACGACCTATATTTTTTTTTAATCTTGAGTAAAGCAATATGTATGACATTTTCAGTTTGCCTTTGTGAGGTTGAAGGGCGAGGTAGGGGGGGGGGGCATATGCTATCCCCCAGCATTGGTGTCTATGTGAGTACAGTGGAACCTGTCTTGAGGGAGCCACTATCGTGGAAGACCACCTGTCTTGAGAGACCACATTTCAAAACAATCCTATAGATAAAACCTCTTTTGAGAATCCACCTATCTTGTAAAACTACATTTTAGTGGTAGATGAGGTGGTCTTTCAAGGCAGGTTTCACTGTATCAGCGATCAGTTAAGAATATTGGTGGAGGCCAGGCT
Organism: Atrina japonica; assembly: GCA_030159075.1. Classification (NCBI taxonomy): domain Eukaryota; kingdom Metazoa; phylum Mollusca; class Bivalvia; order Pterioida; family Pinnidae; genus Atrina; species Atrina japonica. Next base: position 184,129 of record BROG01000661.1, read on the forward strand.
TAACTGCTTCTTCTGCTCATAAGTAACAAAAAAAAAACTTGCATGAATGCATGGGGTATGCATTTTATGATTCTTAACGCATGCTATACTTTAGATGCTGGATGAGTCCGGCATTTATCGGCCAAAATGACTCTGTTTTTGGACGTCCTCTATTTTTGGTGCTATGGTTAAGAAGATTGAGTGAGTTAAGGCTAAGAAGATGGATGTAAGATACGTTGTTGTGATTCGAGCTTTATAATCTGTGATTACTCTTATGTTTTCTTTACCATTTTTTTTTAAGTATGAGGCAAGATGTATTTGATGTTTTGTTGGCGTATGATGAATCCGTAAAGAAAAACAATGAAGAATTAAAACCTGAAGCCAAACGGTATCTTGAAAGACAGATCAAGCTGGGGAAAAGAAATGGCAAGTAAAAGGGAAAGGTGTATTATTAAGTAGGAGCAAAACAGGGTTGACATTTTAGTTTGTTTAATCCTAAAGTAGGAGGAACATGGTTCTATTTTTGTAGATACTGTAAATTTTTGTTGAGGATATAATTTGGCTATTTTTGTGAGTAACCAGAATCAGTGAAAATAAATCCATTGGCAAGATGAAAATTTGAACTTGAATGATAAGACAATGGGATATTTCATCATGAACAGACCACAGACTGTGACAGGCATTATACATGTGACACTGTATAAATGCCTGTCTGTTTTACAAAGAAACAATCCATATAAAGCTATTCTTTAATCCCCTACATCAAACACAGCTGAAGCTTCTGTTGTTGAGTGTTTACAGCATCTCGTTTCAACCCATGGAGTCTCTCACCTCTGATCAGAGTGGATTCACGCACTACTGGAACCTAAGCTGATTTTGTTAGGAAGTATGCCAGTTTATTTGCAGAAGGCTGGTCAAATAAACATCAGCACAACTAAAGCTGAAAAGACCATATGTTTTATTTAATGCAATATACAAAAGAAGTAAAGTAAAAACTTCTTAAAGTGTCAGTTTACTTGTATTTAAAATGCCTCCGTGTGGTAGTTCTCAAAATGTAAGAAAATTAATGTCGGTGAATTTGCTTTTGAAGAAAAAAAACACAAAAATTTAAACCCATGAAAATAAAGGATTTTAGATTGTTTTTTTTTTTAGATTTTACAACACCAGAACCTGGTGGCACAACACGTTAAATTTAACCTACAAGTTAGCCCATTGGTTTAACACTGGTTAACTTCACATTTAATTTAACTACCTATTGTGCCACTGGGTCTGGATGTTTTATCTTGTTAATTGCTAGGCTTTTTTGGTTTGTATTTTAACAGGATTACATCTTTCTCAAGAGAAAAAAGACAAAATCAAAGAAATCAAAAAAAGGATGAGTGAGTTATCAATAGATTACAGTAAAAATTGCAATGAAGAAAACACAATACTTGAATTCACAGAAGAAGAATTGGGTGAGTAGGAAAAAAAATGCTGTGACTGAAAATAGAAAATCATTTTTTTTTAAGTATTTAGATTATCTCACCAAATAAAATCTAGTCCAGTTTTCAGCATCATTTTTCTGTTTTTTTTTTTGTCATTTGAATTACCATGAATTTCTCTAGTTTGCACCTAAAGACACATTTGGACTGGCCTTAAGATTTACAGAAGATTTTATTGTTTCTCAGGGGTTGTTGTATCTGATTTGAAATATTATTGTCTATTATATGAGCCATGGATTTTCCGTCTGCTGATTGGTTGTAACTATGGCAATTTGTATTGATAATTCCGAGTATCAATCAAAGAAGCACTACTTTCATTTATTTGACTGTACAGAGGGCTGTGGATTGTTATGTCGCCCTCTCGTGCTTCCGTTCTTTTCCTACTTGTGTAAGCATATATGACTGGAAGAAACAATTGCATAAACCATTGAAAATCGGCTCTCATTTAACCATCGCTTCATGAAAAAGAAACAGCCTAAATATTTTGAAATCGATCTGTGCAGTAGTTAAACATTAAATATGAATTGAGATTGTTTTTTGTTTTGAAATTTGAAACAGTCATAAAGTAAAAAAAATTACTGACTTAAGTTTCAGGTGACATAAGGATTTATAAGTACAAAAGCATGATATTGACCTCAGTCAATATCAGTCTTCTTTGAACTAATAAATCCTTATGTCACCCTCAACCAAAGTCAATAATTGTATAATATTGTTGGAATACATAACATCTTTTTTATTCAATTGAACACACACATTTAACCTGGGACTCGGGAATTGTTTTCTTGTGGGTAACAGTGACTTGCTAAAATTAGACCCTAATGGCAACCCTGTAGAATGTGATCCATTATAGTAGATTAAGTACAGATTACAGTAGATTGACTATAGATTATAGTAGATTAACTGTAGATTACATAGATTAATTGTAGATTACAGAAGATTGACTATATATTACAATAGATTAATTCTAGATTACAGTAGATTGACTATAGATTAAAATAGATTAATTGTAGATTACAGAAGATTGACTATATATTACAATAGATTAATTGTAGATTACAGTAGATTGACTATAGATTACAGAAGATTAACTGTAGATTACAGAAGATTGACATAGATTACAATAGATTAACTGTAGATTGCAATAGATTAACTGTAGATTGCAATAGATTAATTGTAGATTACAGAAGATTGACTAAATATTACAATAGATTAATTGTAGATTACAATAGATTAATTGTAGATTACAGAAGATTGACTATAGATTACAATAGATTAATTGTAGATTACAGAAGATTGACTATAGATTACAATAGATTAATTGTAGATTACAGAAGATTGACTATATATTACAATAGATTAATTGTAGATTACAGTAGATTGACTATAGATTACAATAGATTAACTGTAGATTACAATAGATTAATTGTAGATTACAGAAGATTGACTATAGATTACAGTAGATTAATTATAGATTACAATAGAGTAACAAAAGTATTTGCTATTAACTATAGATTACAATAAAATAAATTGGGTGTTTGCTATAATTAATGGAGTACAATAGATTGACTATAGACTGCAATAGATTAACTAGATTACAGTTATTTATAGCATTTACTATTAGCTATAGATAACAACAGATTAACTATATGTTACAGTAGATTAACTATAGATTACAGTAGGTTAATTATGGCTTACAGTAGATTAACTATAGATCACAGTAGATTAACTACAGCATTTGCTTACTATTTCATACTCTTTTCTTTGCATACAGTTGGTGTGTCAGAAGATTTTATTAAAAGTTTAGAAAAGGTAAGTCATGTATGTGATAAAGATATAAACAGTAAGCACTTGGTGTAAACTGTGATTAGGTGATAAAAATGTACACAGTAAGCACTTGGTGTAAACTGTGATTAGGTGATAAAGATGTACACAGTAAGCACTTGGTGTAAACTGTGATTAGGTGATAAAGATGTACACAGTAAGCACTTGGTGTAAACTGTGATCAGGTGATAAAGATGTACACAGTAAGCACTTGGTGTAAACTGTGATTAGGTGATAATGATGTACACATTAAGCACTGGATATGAACTGTGATGATGTGATAATGATGTTCACAGCAACTGCTTGATGTACATTGTGATTAGGTGATAGAGATGTACACAACAAGTACTAGATGTAAACTGTGATGAGGTGATAAAAATGTACACAGCAAGCACTAGATGTAAACTGATTGATAAAGATGTACACAGTAAGCACTAGATGTAAACTGAGATTAGGTGATAGAGGTGTACACAACAAGTACTAGATGTAAACTGTGATGAGGTGATAAAAATGTACACAGCAAGCACTAGATGTAAACTGATTGATAAAGATGTACACAGTAAGCACTAGATGTAAACTGAGATTAGGTGATAGAGGTGTACACAACAAGTACTAGATGTAAAGTGTGAGTTTGTGATAAAGATGTATACAGCAAGCACAACATGTAAAGTGTGATGATTTGATAAAGATGTACATTTCTGCAGTCATCAAAATCGTTTTGGAAAAAATTGTTCTCTACATGTTAAACAATATTCACCATTACTTTCAGACAGAAGAAGGAAAACTGAAAGTATCACTGAAATATCCTCATTACTTCCCCTGTATGAAGAAGGCAAGAAATCCAAATACCAGGAAACAGTTAGAAAAAGCATTTAATTCACGGTAACATCTTGATTGCGTCACATTCTGATATATCTGTCATTTTTAAGGGAACTTTTAGCAAATCATGCATAAACCTATAAAGCTGATTATATGACAGAGTTTGGCAGTTAACATGCGGAAGTTAAGTGATCATTTCCCAAATTGTTATTCCATCTAAAAGTTTCCTTGGGTACCCTTTTCTTTTCCTGGGGAAAAAAAACTGGCTAGCCAATTCTATTCCAAGGAAAAAAAATGACCAGGCAGTTCTTTCCCTTGGGAAAACTTTCAACTGAGAGGAAGAGAATTGGCAGTAGTATACATCTTTTAGGTCATCACTATTTCGTTTTGTGTCAATAGAGAATTCATTCCGTATACATGTATAGGTCTACCACGGTAAATTGGCACATGTTCACAAACACTGTTGGTCTAAAGTGAATCATACCAGGGGTGACAGACTTGTTTTCAGCAACAAATTTTACAGCTACAGTAATACATGAAGTCACGCTTTACCTGTGCATCCCTATTTTTGGAAAATAGATCATATTGTTTATCTTGGTAGATGTGTACATGTCTTGAAGATTGCTTACCAAGGGAGATAACTAATTGTTTTATCTGTATTTTGACTTCATTACTGTATGTGTATTTAAATTAGCACACTCATATTTTGGTGCCCTCATGGGTATAGACTTATTAGCGCAATCTTAAATTCGCGCAATTAATTTCTTTAATTTTGTCGTGTATACAGAAATACAGAATGACAGGACGGAGCAATTTTAGTGGTAACCTTGAATTAGCACAATGACTTGAGTGCAAAAACTGCTAAAATTATTACACGTACATTATTATGTTCTTCTGATGTTGTTTAACAGTGTTGATTAATCTGCTATCATCTTCTTCGAAATTTTTTCAGGTACCATTTTAAAATTAAGAAATATATTTGTAATACCTTGTTAATTTTGACTCCCAAGATTTATAAAAAAAATGAAATAATACATTAAAACCTCTTTATAATTTCCCTTGTTTCATTTGCCACCTTGCTTTAGTTCACAATTTCTGAAAGTCCATTTTTCTAATTTACCCTGTAATATCATTTAAGGTTTCCTTCAACCTTACGCCATATCCCTTTATAATGCCAAGTTTGGACTGAGCAAATGTTGACCGTATAACAAGGTTTTACTGTAAATCAATAATGGGACTTTAGATGTAAATTTATAAAAAAAAATGTCCAATTGAAACTTTTTAACCCTGACCCTGTCCGAAATTTAGAGGGAAATATTACAGGAAAATTCGGACTTTGGCAACATGATCGGTATCGGGAAGTGATCGGTTTTTATAAGGATTGGTTTTCGGAAGTTGCTCTTATTTTTGCCCTTGTATGAGAGGGTGAATTTAAGATGGAAGCAAAATTTTCAAGCTAAATGATTGAAGCATAGATATACTTGCATGGTGCCATCTATTAGACTGGTGATTTTGGGCAAAGTTAAGTCAGCAGGCAAATATGTTGTCTTGGGAACAAGGGCAAAAATATCCAAGTATACAGTATATATAAGTATTAAACACATTTACCATATATTGTATATGTACATGTACCATGACTCAATAGAAACTGATTATCAAAGTCTTATTCTGCCTTGCAGGTGTATAAAAGAGAACACACCCATTCTAGAAGAGCTGGTTGAACTTAGAGCTAAGGTTAGTGTTGTCGGCAACTTTGAAAGAAGTTAAATACACATGCGTAAAATACATTATACCTATGTATTGTATGACAAGTGATAAGCAAAATTCACAGCGTCATTTCCTTCTTTGTTCATAGTGAATGGCATCAACAAAATAATTGCAGCAAAGAAAGATTGTTGCTTCATAGAAATAAAACTTGAAAGAATTTCAAAACAAAAAACATATAAAATATAAAAAGACTCATGTAAACACGAATTTTCAGAAGAATTGATGAAAGCATTAATTTATGACATTCACTTCACAAAAAGTTCAATAAATGTAGAAAGCTACGAGAAATTGACATTAGTTGACATATAAGTATAAAAGGAATGTTTAGCAACCATTCAATTTTGGCATTATTAACTAGTTTTGAAATTGCTGAAATTGGATATCACTAACAATTCATTCTGCATTGGAGGCAAGAGTTATCATTCTTGTATGGTATGTATCTGATGATATTTCCGTTAACAAAAACTGCGTAGCCTTGATTTAAGTCTGAAGAGAATAAAGAAATTGGATGCTAAATCATGAAATTACAATTTTAAACACAGCAAATCAGAAATCATTAAAACAGGTTCAAAGAGAGAGGAATTTACGGTATTTATAGATAGTTGTCATTATGCCACAGTCATCTGATTGTACAAACATACTTACAATTTAATGATCTGACAGTAGTTCTAAGCTATAATCTTATCTGTGTAAATAAATGACTATGTACAAACAGCCTGATACAAATCAATTTCAAGAATGTGTAATTTTTGTCTTTGGAATCATAAAATCACTGAATGCTAAATTTGCATCTTGCTTAAAATTCCATTTATACCGTATATAAACATGTATGGAATTTCTGCCTGTAAAGGAGCCTCCGTGGCAGAGTGGTTAGAGCATTGTGCTTTAAATCACAAGGCCTCTCACCTCTGGTTCGAATCCCGCTAGGGACATTTAGAATTAAGTGGGAAAGTTTGCCAGTTTTCTTGCGGAAGGTCGGTGGTCTTTACCCAGGTAACCGGGGTTTCTCCTCCACCAATAAAAACTGGACGCCATTATTTGACTGAAAAATTGTTGAGTATGGCGTAAAACAAAAAATCAAAATCAAATCAAAATCAAAATCTGCCTGTATGTTTCCATTGCTACTTGATAAATTTGGAAACAAACATGTAAAGTTTATATGTAAAACATCACATACAATAACAATCCAAATGTTGACTTTATTCTTTTTGTCTTCACAGAAAGCCAAAATATTAGGTTTTCCAACCCATGCTGCCTTTGTGTTAGATATGAGAATGGCTAAAACACCAGAAAAAGTCAAAGAATTCCTCACCAATCTGGCTGCAAAACTGCAGAAGCTAAAAGAAAGTGAGCTCCAACTATTTTTAGACTACAAAAAGGCTGATGTAAGTGATCACTTGAAAAGTTGAAGGAAACAAAATGATGTAACAGTAGTTTAATTATTACGTAAAATATTCAGAACATAATTTGCAGTTCCAGTTTTAGCATGAACTTAGTCTGCAAAACGTTCGCAAGTACAGTAGTTTTAAGTACCTCCTTGCCAACTTTTTTAAAAACATGACTTATTCAGTGTTCATGGAGAACAGGAGTCTGAAATGCCCAGCGTAGTACTAACAAATATAAAAAAGAATTACTTTTTAGTACTACACTGAGCCTTTATGGCTCCTGTGCATGGAGAAAGTAAATGAGACTATAGTATAGAAATGCATTTTTGGGTAATTTCTGATAATTAAGTTTGCTAAGAACAATGTAATTAACCAAAAAAGCATGAAACATTTTTTGGCTGGATTGCAAAACAAAGACCCGTCTGTCCCTCTATTTCACTGCATCAACAATTTAATCTAGCTGTTGCATTTAACGAGCAGGCCTTGCTCAGTCGGTAGCGCACTTGACTCGTGATCGTGGTGAGGTCATGAGTTTGAGTCCAGCCTGCGCCAGGTTTGTCTCCTGTCTGTCGGATGAGACAGTAAAAACCGAGGTCCCTTGTCACAGTAGGTGTCGGCACGTTAAAGAACCCTCACTGCTCAATGGCCATAAGTGCCGAACATAGGCCAAAATTTGAAGCCTTTCACAGGCATTTGATGACGTCTCCATATGAGTGAAATATTCTTGAGTGGGATACTAAACAATAATAAACAAACAAACTGTTGCATTTAAAACTCTTGATTATTTGAAATAGAATTCTTTTGTGATTTGGCCATGCCCTCTTTAACTCATCAACCCCTGAAAAACAATTGACTCTTCTAAAAATCAATGACTTAGACCAGTCCAAATGTCTCTTTAGGGATGATTGAGTTAACAGTGATTTCTAGTTCTCCATGGGTTAATACATGTATACAGAACCCATAAAGTGTCTTTGACTGAAGACAGTAAAGTTCTTATGCACTCCATGCATTTTAATTGAGAACACAATTCTTAAATGATGCAATGAATAACAATTTGTCACTAGATATTAACATTTTATGATAAAAAGAATTGAAAATTATAAAATTCTTTGAAAGAGCACTTATACGAGGCTTCGACAAATTGAAATGATTTCTGTTTCACAGAATACAGATTTCATAGATTTTTTCACAACAACAATTAATTTCAGGAATAAATTCAAAAGTTGTGTGTGCATTGTGTCATGGACAAAAAAATATGAAAAACTAAAATATGATTCAATCATAATCAATGATTAAAATACACTTGAATTCTGTTCAGTGTTTGAACTATACCCTAGTAGTCTCCTCAGACTGATCAATATTGTCTGACACCTGTGAAATTGATCAGTATTTCAGTTTTGGGTGCAGATTTACAAAAGGTGTCAATTTCATGTCTAGACAATCACAGTAGCTGATATCTATAAAAATCCAATGGGATTATTGTATGCTATATAATCTATTTAACACTACGCAGTTACATTCAAATCATAATACAAGACACATACAATTTGTTTTAACAGTGTGAGCAGTATGGCTATGAATTTGATGGCAAAATCAGCTATGCAGACTTCCGATACTACATGACTATGGCAGAGGAGAAAAAGTATGCAGTCGATCATGTTGTACTGAAGGAATATTTCCCAATGGATGTAGTGACAAAAGGCCTTCTAGACATTTACCAGGTCAGCTTAACGATTATGTTTTTATTTTCTTGAACAATGCAGAATTCTACTTTGCTCTTTTTTGCCATCCATCTATACTCAACTAACGTCTTTTTCCTTAAGTTTCTATGCAAAGTCAACTTTTTAAAAAAATTTGGCCTGACTTATAATACACTCAATGAAATCTTGTAAACTTTTGTAAATTTATGTTGAAATCTATGGACCAACTTTCTAAATTGGTTTGCAATGTGTCAATTTCTATTCACGAAAAGAGAAAGTAAATGTATTTGTAAGTCACAAGCGATATCTTCCGCCTCATTTCTTTTGTTTGTCATAATAAGTTGCATCAACAAAACAACTTACTGCAAAGGAAAATCATTGCTTCTCAGAAAGAAAGTTTCAAAGGACTTTAAAACTAGTATCAGATGAAAATGAATGTACTTTTTAATAAATATGTGGATTTTAAGAAGAATTGAGACGAGCATTATTTGTGGGAGATATGTAAAAAATATTTAACATATAGTTATGTGAATGGACATTTTGAAATAAAAAAAAAAAATACTGGTCAACCGGACCAGTGAATAAAGGAATTTCACTGGTCAAAGATATTTTTTTATTGGTCTGTGTATATAAATGCCCAGAAACACAGATTGAAAAGAAATGGAAAATTGCTGGTTTTACATTTGGACCAGTTAACGAGATAGATTTCACCAGGGTTTACATTTGTAAAATTTACCGGTTTTTTGAGCAATGCACTGGTAATAGAATGTCACAGAAATGGAAGAAAGAATTTCAAAAACTCTGCATGTGTATATGTAGATGTTGCTAACTTTTAAGTGAAATGTTGCAAATTTTGACCTGTGCTATTGATTGAGGATAATGCATTGAGGGTTCTTTTATTTGTTAAACCTTCTGTGACATAGGACCTGGGATTTTAAAATTTCATCCAACTGACATCTGATTTTCAGTTCTGATGCTGAGAACAGTCAATACTGTTTATAAACTATTAAAGTCTTTGTGACAGAAATCTACAACAGAAACAAAATCATTAGTGTGACACAAGAAACATAAATAAAGAATCTGCCACGAGTTTCCATTCATATCACATTTTTATACAAGTTTTGAATTTTCCATTTTGCAAACCTTTTAGAGTATCATGAATGTGATATGAATGCAAACTGGTCTAACATATACAATTTAAAAATCTATTTTATATTTTTGTTGATTTTCTGATAACTGCATTAGGGATTACAATTTATATTCCCTTCTATAGAGTTGACCAACTTGTTCCAACAAGGTCAAATACTTGAGCAGAAATAAGTGCATTAAATATATTGTAAATAATGCTGTTTTTTTTTTAAATTCATCAACTTCTAAAAAACAATGGACTATTCTGTGAATCAATGACTTAGACCAGTCCAAATGTGTCTCTGAGGGTGAATGAATTAATACATACACTTAGCATACATTTTATTTGAAATTTTCCAATGCAAAATATCTTTAAAACTTGAATTTTAAAATATCAACTTTAACCCTTTGAACCCAGGAGCCCGGAAAACCGACCATAACATTAACGCTTGTATACCCTGGTGGCCGATTTTCCGGCCGGGAAGCTGTTCCGCTATATAGAATTTTCTATAGCTCTTACTGACCAATCAGAGATCCTGTAACATCTTGTATTTGATACTTCATGCTTCCAGTGAAACTGTAGAACATTTTTTGAAATATTGCTCGGTAACTTGGCTAAACATTATGAGCAAAAGGCACTCAATCGTGTTAATAGCTGATCAAGTTCTCAAACTGGTGTTGAACTCATGAGGATGAGAAATTTTTAGTCCTGGGTAGCAATGAATTCGGATAAAGTGATTCTGAATGGGAGTAAGATTTCGATAACTCTGTAGATAATCATGAAAGTAGCGATTTATTGTAATAATCAATTTTCAAACAAAAAATAAAGGAAATGAGAGATATTTGAAGTTTTGGTATTTCTATCCAGGAGCCCAGGTTTGGGCGAACAACTCATTTCCAGTGGCCAGGGTTCTAAAGGTTAAATGAATCACATATATCTAATCTCAGTGGCTCTGGCACCAGTCACCTTGGCTGCTTACCTACCATTCAGTGGAACAAACCAGTTATACTGGCCTTGTCCACCAAAGGTAACGTGTTGGACCTCAGCCACACTGGCACCTGCTCAGAGTTGTGTTACTTCCCATGATTCAACAGAGCATTACAGACACTGCCAAAAATTGAATTTACGACTTTGATTTTCACTTGAAACAGCGTTTTCTAATGTCTGCTCTAAAACTGATCAGAAACAAAAAGTAACAAATTTTCAGGATAAAAAATGAATATTTAATTTATGATGAAAATATTTTGCAACTTGTCAGTCACATGTATGTTCGACTTCTGTACCATGGGCAAAACGTGGTTAGTACCAGCCAGGTCCTTGTGAAAGGTAAGCAACCTTTGTGTTTAACGTTCAGCTATGTTGGAGTTTGTTACACTTGATTTCCCTAATATAATAGGCTTAAGCAGTTAATGTGAGGAGAAATAAAGTTCTGTAAGATTTTTTTATATAAAAAAAAAAAATTAAAGACAAAGGTACCTTTGACAAGATAAATAGAGTGTAGATATATATTTTTCAGATTTCAAGTTTTGTATAAAGCTTACTGTACATTTGAGCTATAAGATGTCCACATTTTTTTTTCAGGAGTTACTTGGACTAAAGTTTGAGCAAATTAAAGGTGCAGTAGTTTGGCATGAGGATGTGACTTTGGTGAGCAATAAATGTTTGTTGATTTTTTTTTTTAATAATGTTTAATGCTGCATTCAACATTTTTTCAGTTAGTACGGTGGCGGCCAGTTTTTAATGGTGGATGGTTACAATGTATGTGGGAAGAGGCCACTGGCCTAACACAAGAAAACTGGCATACTTTCTCAATAAAATCAGCTTAGGTTCCAGTGGGGCTCGAACCTGCATTGACCAGTTGTGAGAAACTTCATGGTTCAAAGCGAGGTGCTCCAATCACTCGGCCATGGAGGCCATGATTCTTGTTATTGATAATTTTTCTGTTTTATTTATTCCCTTGGATTGAAGACTCTGAAATATGTTGATCTAGGTCTGTCTGTTTGTCTGTCTGTCTGTCTGTCTGTTTGCATCAGAACATGGGTGTACAGAGGACAACTTTTGTACTGAAGTACAATAATAGTATGAGGAAATGGAGATTCGAAGCCACGAAAAGTATCATCTTGCAAATAAATTTAAAACCAGTTTTTTTGCAAAAATTAAAGTCCCGTGAAAATTTTCGTAATTACATTAGTAAATGATTAAAGTATGATTTCATTGATGGGAAACTGAGAACATGCACACACAGACAGTCACAACAGACACACGCACGCTCATTTACTCACACACATGCACACACACACACAGACACATAAACACACTCACACACTTTCACATAAACATACAAAGCAATCTTAGAGTATTTTAAGTAAAGTATGAATGAATAATGAATCATTTATCACAGTCATTTAGATATTGAAATGTTACATGTTTTCTAGTTCGTAAATATCAAAGTTTCACTTTAAAAAGACCAGATAATGTACAGAAAAACCTGCTATAGCGACCACCTCTATATAAGGATTACCTGTTTATAAAGGCCAGTTTTTTTCAAGTCCCTTGACTGCATACTTCAATTAAAATGAACCTGTGTATAAGGGTCACCTGCACATAAAGGCAATATTTTCTGGTCTCTTGAGTGGCCCCTATATACAGGTTTCACTGTATTCATTTTTGTATGATTGCTCATGTATTTGTTAATCGTCAATTACATATCTAATATCATTTCAGTACAGCGTAAAAGATAATGCTACAGATGATTTATTGGGATATTTCTACCTGGATTTGTATCCTAGGGAAGGAAAGTATGGACATGCTGCTTGCTTTGGTTTACAGGTAAGTGTAATGTTCCCTCCCCCTTAATTAAAGACAGGTGTAAAGTAGATATCTGTGTGGTGTGAATTAAACATTTAAATTGTTGATGTTGTTTACTTGTATTGTAATATTAAAAAAAAAGTAAAAAATCAGCATGACCCAGTCATCAGATTACAAAGTGATGATATCTATTATGTGCCATAAAAAGAGAAAAAAAAAAGAAAGTTCAGAGAATGATATCATTTCATATTAAATTTCAGAATTTCTGGATATATTTATTGAGGTAGTCGAAATTTACTCTGTCACTTCCATAACAGAGTTAAATCAATCTCAAGAGTTTCATATATGATAGGAAGAGTTATCTTCCCTTAGATTTTGTAATTTCACTAATTTTGAGGAAGTTTACACCTGGGTATTTAATTTTGAAAATTTTGATATCTGTTTTGTGTCTAATCTTTCTGTATGTCATATTAAGATCATAAAAATATTTTATTTCACTTTTAGCCAGGTTGTATCCAGCCCGACGGAACAAGACAGGTATCAGTAGCAGCTATGGTGGCCAACTTCTCCAAGCCAACAGAGGATAAGCCGTCACTGCTGACACATGATGAAGTATTTGAAATTTTAACTTTATGTATATTGACAAGTCTATTAACTTTTAAAAATAGAACAGAAAGTCTTCTTAATGAAGACTTGAACTTTGAACTTGTATTTCCTCTGTACTTGTATACACTTAAACATGAATTTGTAAAACACCATTTAAAATTCAAAAGACACCCCAGAATTCTGACTGGACTGTAGAAGATGCTGTAGAACCATTACTGAATTGGTTAATTTCATGGTATGGCAAACCTTTTATGAGGTCTGTTGTTTCAGCCTGAGGTAACACTGATGATCAATATGACATAATTGAGGTGTAATAATTAATTAATTAACTGTTAATTAACTTGGGCCATATGAAATCTAAAAAAAAGTCCGAAAAAAAGTGCATATGGTTCAATTTGAGAAACAAATCAGGGCTGCTCTCATTTGAATTCCAGGTTGGCCATGTGATCTAAGTGTTGACCCAGTTTTACAGTATTAGCATGATTTGTCAACATTGGCTTAGTTTCCATATTGTTTGGGAAATACTGCCGTAGATAATAATTTCTGTTTTTAATGATTCACGAGCCTGATGTTAACACAATATTACTGATTCAGTGTGTAATTTATCTGTTCATAAAACGTTGTCTTTTACAGGTTGAAACCTACTTCCACGAGTTTGGTCATGTGATGCATCAGATATGTGCACAAGCCGATTTCGCCTTATTCAGGTTTGTCATAACATTGGGTTTTTTTTTTTTTGTAAGCATGACCTATTATTGCATCATGTTCTTGACCTTAGAGAGCTGAGATTCTTTCCTTCTTGGAAAATTGAAAGATGTTTTTATTGATTGTCATGGTAAATTTTCCAGATGTGGCGAGTTCAAATGTTTATGAAGGTATGGGGGGCCTCCGTGGCCGAGTGGTTAGAGCATCCCACCTTGAACCATGAACTCCCTCACTTCTAATCAGTGCAGGTTCAAGCCCCACTGGAACCTAAGCTGATTTTTTGTGAGAAAGTTTGCCAGCTTACTTGTGGAAGGCAAGTGGTCTCTTCCTGGGTACATTGTAACCGGGTTCTCTCCCCCACCAATAAAAACTGGCCGCCACCATATAACAGAAAAATTGTTGACTGTGGCGTAAAACACTATTCAAAATTCAGATTCAAAATGAAGGTCTGCCCTTGTATAAATTTGGAAGGCCGATGGTCTCTTCCTGTTTACATTTTAATCATGTTCTCTCCTCCATCATAAATAACTAGCCACCGCCATTTACCAGAAGCTGAAAATTTGTTGTGTGAGGAGTTAAACATGAATCAAAATCAAATCATATACAGTAAAACCTGCTACAGCAGCCACCTGTATATAAGGATTACCTGTTTATAAAGGCTAGTTTTTCCAAGTCCCTTGACTGCATACTTCATCTAAATTAAACCTGTGTGTAAGGTTCACCTGCATATAAAGGTCAATATTTTCTGGTCCCTTGGGTGGTCTCTATATACAGGTTACACTGTATTGTAAATCCTGTTTTATTCCCCAGAAATTTATTTATGCATAATTTTGTGAGAGCTTGTGCACGCAAAAATGTAATTATCTCATAATGAAGTATGATAATAGTTTGATGAAATGGGCATTCGAAATTGTGAAAATATCACCTGGCGAATAAATTTAAAACTTGCGTATTGCGAAAATAAAGTCCCATGGAAATTTCTGTATTTACAGTAAATTTGAAAACTCTTGAAGATTGGGTGCCAAACAACATCAGAACAACCAGAATAATGAAAACAGATTTTATAACCTTACTTCTTCTTTTCCATTTATTGTCACATAAAATTTTTATATAAGTATAAAAAAAAAAAAAATATGCATTTATTTCAACTTTCAGTGGAACTCACGTGGAACGAGATTTTGTTGAGGCTCCATCGCAAATGTTAGAGAACTGGTGTTGGGAGAAGGAGCCATTAAACAGGATGTCTAAACACTATAAGGATGGCAGTGCCATTCCAGATGAGCTGATGGAAAAACTTCTCAAAAGTCGCATTGCCAATGCAGGAGTCTTCAATTTAAGGCAGATTTTGTTAGGCACATTTGATCAGACGATACACACCCAGCCAACGGTATAGTAAAATGCATATAACCTGGCGGGGTGGAGTCTTGTGAACCTTTTCTTGACCTGGACAAGTTTAAAATTTAGGTAATAAAGCACAACATTAAAATTACACTGACTAGAGTAATTGTTCCTATTTGTCACCATATATAAGAGAGTATCCAGTGAGGAATAAAACGTTTTTCCCGTGCAGCTTGTCATAACCAAAAAGTGAGTAGAATCATCCGTGGGATAATCAAAAGGTTACTCCGCCCCGCCATCTTATGTGAATCAAACACTATGTACAATATGCCCTCTAGTTTGGTATACTGTAACACATTTGACCAGACGATACACACTGTCAAAGGTATCTTTTTCTTTCTTGTGTGTCTTAAGAACGCCTTTTCATATCTTGAATACTGTGAAATGTACCTGAAAATGATGTGCATGCAAATATCTGCATAAAATCTAATTTGAATGAAATTGTTAGAGTTCTGCTATGATAGGAGTTATTTCCCCTTTCAAGTTTTTTTTTCTTCTTCATATATTTGCTATTTTTCTTGTTATGTATGGTAGATATAGTCTTGTGAACCTTTTCTTGACCTGGACAAGTTTAAAATTTAGGTAATAAAGCACAACATTAAAATTACACTGACTAGAGTAATTGTTCCTATTTGTCACCATATATAAGAGAGTATCCAGTGAGGAATAAAACGTTTTTCCCGTGCAGCTTGTCATAACCAAAAAGTGAGTAGAATCATCCGTGGGATAATCAAAAGGTTACTCCGCCCCGCCATCTTATGTGAATCAAACACTATGTACAATATGCCCTCTAGTTTGGTATACTGTAACACATTTGACCAGACGATACACACTGTCAAAGGTATCTTTTTCTTTCTTGTGTGTCTTAAGAACGCCTTTTCATATCCTTGAATACTGTGAAATGTACCTGAAAATGATGTGCATGCAAATATCTGCATAAAATCTAATTTGAATGAAATTGTTAGAGTTCTGCTATGATAGGAGTTATTTCCCCTTTCAAGTTTTTTTTTCTTCTTCATATATTTGCTATTTTTCTTGTTATGTATGGTAGATATAGAAGAAGTGTAAGAAGCAAAACATTTAGCAGAAAAAGATCAATACAAAATAAAAAAGTTGACTGTTTGGGAGTTAATTCCCCTTTTAAGTAGAAGTTTTTTGTTTATGCCAATAGTAAGTGTTGTTTGCAAAAATATTCGGCATACAAAGATATACAAGTATGGGAGTTATTTCCCCTTTCAAGTGTTTTTTTTTCTTCTCCATATATTTTGCTACTATGTTCATAAGTATGGTTGATAGAGAAAAAGGACAAAAATGCAAACATTCAGCAGACAAAGATCAATGAAAATCAACAAATGGGACTTTTCAGATGGCCCCCTTATGGGAGTTAATTCCCCTTTTAAGTGGATTTTACATGTTTTTGGCCATTAGTAAGTGTTGTACATAAAAATATTCAGCACATAAAGATCTACAAAAAAATCAATGTAGCTGAAATCGTATATGGAAGGTAAAATTTCATTTATCTGTAGCATTTTACACAGGTGACCCTTTAGGCCCCTTGTGTCTTTTGTTTATGCTTTTCTCTTTGTTTATTTACCTTGGTACCATCATTTATATTAGATGTAAATTTCTACACTGTAGGCTGATACTGCCGCTGTGATGTCAGAACTCTCAGACAAATTTCTTGGCATTTCATCTACGCCTGGTACAAACATGTCTGCCGCATTTGGTCACATGGCGGGCGGTTATGATGCACAGTACTATGGATACATGGTGAGTAATACATAAGTATATACATATACTCAGATGTAGACACTTGTCTGTTTAGTAGATCTCCAGTATACATAAGTATATACATATACTCAGATGTAGACACTTGTCTGTTTACTAGATCACCATTATTACATAAGTATATTATACTCAGATGTAGACACTTGTCTGTTTACTAGATCGCCAGTATACATAAGTATATACACATACTCAGATGTAGACACTTGTCTATTTACTAGATCACCATTTTTACATAAGTATATTATACTCAGATGTAGACACTTGTCTGTTTACTAGATTGCCATTTTTACATAAGTATATTATACTCAGATGTAGACACTTGTCAGTTTACTAGATCACCATTATTACATAAGTATATTATACTCAGATGTAGACACTTGTCTGTTTATACTCAGATGTAGACACTTGTCTGTTTATACTCAGATGTAGACACTTGTCAGTTTACTAGATCGCCAGTATACATAAGTATATACATATACTCAGATGTAGACACTTGTCTGTTTACTAGATCACCATTATTACATAAGTATATTATACTCAGATGTAGACACTTGTCTGTTTACTAGATCGCCATTATTACATATACTCAGATGTAGACACTTGTCTGTTTAGTAGATCGCCAGTATACATAAGTATATACATATACTCAGATGTAGACACTTGTCTGTTTACTAGATCACCATTATTACATAAGTATATAATACTCAGATGTAGACACTTGTCAGTTTACTAGATCACCATTATTACATATACTCAGATGTAGACACTTGTCTATTTACTAGATCACCATTTTTACATAAGTATATTATACTCAGATGTAGACACTTGTCAGTTTACTAGATAGCCAGTATACATAAGTATATACATATACTCAGATGTAGACACTTGTCTGTTTACTGTGTTGCCAGCATTACATCTGGACTTTGCCAGTCCTGCTTGGTTTATATCATATTTTTGAGGATTATTATTTGATATTATTATTATTTTATTTTGTTCATGTTGTATTTTGGTGACATGTTTTTCTGTCACTCTAGTAGAGGTAGTTATATTATTCAGTCGTATCTCAGTTTGGGATTCTTGTCATTGTAGTGGAGTGAAGTTTTCTGTATGGATATGTTCCACTCTCGATTTAAGAAGGAGGGTGTCATGTGTTCGAAGACCGGAGCTGATTACAGGAATTATATATTACGTCCAGGCGGTTCTTTGGTAATACTTTTTATGTCTTTTCTCTCTCTCTAAAAAAAACTGTACGTCATTTATTTATGTCTGTATTTGTGTCTGTCTGTAAGGACAATATGTATATGAAGGTGATTTTCATTTATTTTATGTTTTATTAGGATTATTTAATTGTTTCTGTTCTATTTTAATTTGGGCCAGGTTAGCTATCTCATCAGCATTTGAAGAGCACTGTAAAATAATCAGCCAATCAAGGCCTGCAATTATCTGCATTGTTCTAAATTTGTGTAACAAGTTATTGTAGGAGTTATCGCCCATTAATGTTAAACATTACTAATTTTTGTCTGGCCCCAATGGAGTTTCAAAAAGAGACATAGGTATTTTGTGACTGTGGCATCAACATTTGTAACAATCCAACTTAAAGTTTTTGCCTATAGATCCTTTTCTTTTTATTGGTTTTGGGTGAGTCTAAATGTGACCACAGAGTTAGATGTGCTAAACAGGTGTCACTTCAAAATTTTGCTACATGTCTTCCATAGATACTGAAGTATGACATCTCAATTGTTTTTTTATATTTCAGTATTTTCTTGTCATTTTTTTTTTGTTGGAGTGGGGTGAAGGGTCAAAATCTAGAATTTAATGGAATGGGCTATAACTGTAAAAAAAAAATAACAAAAAAAACTTCAAAATTGCTCTCCCCTGGACAGTAAAGGTTAACATATTTAATGGGTGTTTTAATCTTTCAATATATTTTGCGTGTTTTGAAATGTTGTGCTGTTTTGAGAAACAACCGTAGCATATTCCAAAAATTTATATAATTCAAACAAATATCAAAATAACTTTGAATTATCTACCATTTTCCATTGATAGCCAAGGTTAACACCAAACCAGTTTTTAATCTTTCAATATTTTTTTTGCATTTAGTTAGTGGTTAAAAATAAAAGAAATTGGGATATTTTTAGAATTGGCTCATAATTTTATGCAAATGTTGGAATCACTTTAGATCTGCTACACATCTTCCATGCATAGTGAAATTTAATATACAAAACAGTTTTCAAACTTGAATTTTTTTTTGTTTTATTGGTTTGGGGTGGGGTGAATTTGAAATTAGGATGTTTGAGAATGGACTATAGAATTTTAAACAAATGACTTGAAATTTGCTACATGTCTTGTTTAGCTAGTTAAGTAAATAATGTATGTATAATATGTGAAGCAATGGTATTAATCTTTCAATAATACATAGGGCCAAATTGTTGACTAGTAAGTCAAAACTATTACAGGAAGTAAATGTCAATGTGTTAGGCCAGTTTAAAGAAATGTTATTGAAAATTGCCCATGTATCAGATGTAAGATATGGTTGTAGCCCATTTAAGGGGAAAACGGCCAGCCATTGACAATAGAAGATGGAGAATAGATGTATAGATTGTTATGGATATTTTCCATGGAAACCTGCAATACAGCAAAATATTGGAAAGTCATAAGCATTAGAGGAAGTTATCTCCCTTTCTACAGTAATTGCTAGAATATTTGTCTAAGGATGAAATAAGATAACAGAAAATCTACAATAAAAGTGGGTGTGGTACATTGTTAATTCAATGTTTTTGTTGTATGCATTATATCATTTTAATGTTGGAACCTGGAAAAAGAGATGTTAGTTAATAGAAGGGAGGAAATTTTATTATTTTTTTTTTTCAATTTTGTTCGTTTTTTGGACAAATATATAAAATAAACTTACTTGAAGCCAAAAGAATCAAGACAGGTCTTTTAATGTCTATTTTTGAAGAATGAACAAGAAAACAATTTGTACAAATAACCTCATGTTGTGATTCATGTTGGAGTGTGACTCACTTATTTTTACTGTTCCATCACAAATAGAAATGAATTGACAGTTAGGGGAAATTAGAATGACAGGTATCATATTGGTCATACTGTTTATTTCACAATATGACTTACCTACTCTCTCTCTCTCTCTCTCTCTCTCTGTCTGTGTCTGTGTGTGTGTGCGTATGTGTGTGTTCATTTTCCATCTGCCAATATTTGCTCTAAGAGTCATGCATTGTACCTATTTTCACTCCAGGATGCCACAGATATGTTGAAGAATTTTCTGGGCCGAGAACCACAACAAGAAGCATTCCTAATTAGCAAAGGACTTGCTGTGAATTAAACTTGGGAAACAATAAAAATTATCTCAACATTTGATCTTAATTTTTTTCTATTCATACTCTTGCAACAACATAAATGTTTATCTGAAATTTTGAAATCAAATTCCGTTTTCAACAAGGAATTAAATTTTTAATCAAGTAACTGATATTATATTCGTAAAATTATTGCAAAATAATAAATAAAAATTATGAAAAGAAACTGATATTGCTGTGAATATATTTTCATTCACAGTTTATATCTCATTATGCAGCCAAAGGCTCAGTTGAGCTATTGTGATCACTCACCTTCCATCTGTCCATTCCGTAAACTTTTCATTTTTTCAACTTCTTCTCTGAAACCATTGAAGGGATTTTGACAAAACTTCACAGGAAGCAAGTGCTCAAGATCCTTTACCAAACTGGTAGTTTTTACCAGATTGGCCAAGTGGTGGATCCAGGGTAGGGCAGATTAGGTCCCCGATTGTACCCCTCTCTAAAAATTTATAGATGGTTCTCAGGTGAGTGATTTAGGCCCTCTAAGGCCTCTTGTTTTACTACTTAGAATGATGTACAAAAACAAACAAAAAAAAGATATAAACAAACAAACATATGAATTCTTAAATACTTATATAGTTTTTTAGTATTCATTGAGAAATCAAGTTTGGCAATTATTCGTTTGCAAATGATAAATTAGACCTTACTATTTGTAAATGCATTAAACACTGAATCTGCCATTATTTTCACAAAATATATAGAATATAAGAATTTTAATGCCTGTGCGCATCTTTTATTTGTTATTGCGTGTATCAATCCAAGTAGTAAAAAGAATGAAATATACTTTTGGGGCAAAACAACTAATGCCCCTTTCAGGATTTTCCCTAGGGTGTTATTTTAGTGAGTCCCAGGGACCCACAAGAACAACATTCCCGAGTCCTTTGTTAAGTTTTTGAGTCTCCAAGTCAATGAAGTTCAAGAAAATACATGAAAAAGAAAGGCACACATTTTCAGTCTCGGGTTTAAAAAGTTGTTGTGCATCCTTAGGGACTCGATAATATTCATGCTTTGCGTCCTGAAAAGATTTTATGTCTCAAAGACGCAGAAATTATATGTAAGGGAAAACCCTGCCCTTTAATGAGTGGACATAAACTGAACTACGGTATCAGTTTTTCTTGTTGGGTTGCTAATTGATGTCTGTGCTGCTAAAGGTTATAGCATAATAATTAGACATTTAAATGTATTCAAGACACAATGATTTTGGATTGCCCTATCATTTGTTTTTCATGAATTTATTATTTCCGTTCACATTCATAGCACATCATTGGCTTAGATCATGGTTATATTCTTGTAGACCACATAGTCATCCTATATCAAGAAAAAGCATATTTTCCAAAAATAATCTAAAACCTTTAAACTTGGAACATAATTGAGAAATCAGGATAATAAAAGTAGCAAGATTAATTTTATATATAAGAAATGAAAAAAAAAAATACTCTAAACTCACAATTCCTTAAAATCAAATTTAGACTCGCATCAATTAAAAGTGTGTCCCACTTTCACAAAATATGGCTAATTGAGTTATTATTGCAAGTACAATTATTGTATGATTTGTTTTTTTCTACTCATTCACCCCTGAATTCTGACGGTGGACATTTCCATAGATATAAATGGGTTAGTCTAAATGTGATTTCAAGGGTTAAAATATTAAACTGAATGGAGCCAATCTTGCCGCCATTAAACAAAGACTTTTTTCAGACATTTTCTTTGTCACCTAATTTTTTAAACATTGGAATATTTCTGAAAAAGTAAAGTGAAGGTCACCTACATGTTTTTGTGCTGTAATTTATTGTTGATTAACTTATTTCCAGTTAAATAAAAATCATGAATGAGTGAACGAGAAATTTAGAATATTTAATATTTTATGGTAATTCATCACATGTGCTTATTACCATATTATTTAAAAAAACATTTCGTACAAGTATTATTTTATAAGTCAGTTTATCAAATTTCTTATGTATACGCAGTCATAGTAATAATGATTGCACTAGTGATATTTTGGTGCACTCATTCTGATAGCCTTTGGGTGACAAGTTTTGAAAGATATTTATTTCTTGGGATGTAAAACCAAGATTCAAAATACATTTGTAATGGGACATTTTTCAAAGTCCAATTGTTTATTGCTGTTTATTTTTTTTCTGACATCTGTGATTCTTGGTAATTGAGATAATAAATCTTGAAACATTTGCCTCATCGTCATTTGATTATTGCAAAGTCATTAATATGCATGAAATGTAAGATATATGAACCCATATTGGCAGTTTATATGATTATGCATAGAATTTTTATTATCCTATAAAATGGGAAATAAATATAAAAGTTATTTAATTCTACGGTGAAATTAATCTTCGTGTTCATTATGTGCATGTGTTTGACTTAATTTTAATAATTAAAGATATTTAAAGCAATAAAATAGAGGGTGTAGTGTTTTCAAATCCACATAATTTACCATTCTTACTTCAACTAAATAAACGTCATCCTATAAATGCCAAACATTTATATTTGGTTCCTCCCTAGATGAAGTCGGACACAATTAAAGTTTGTAATCTATTCAAATTTTAGTTGATATAAATTCTTATAAACAGAACATCATACAATATTATTTTTTCCGTTTAGTTTGTTTGAAATGTTTTTTATGCCACAATCAACATAATTTCAGTCATGTGGTGGCAGCCAGTTTTTAATTGTAAAGGAGAGTACCCAGTTACACTGTAAGAGATCTTCGACCTTTCACATGTAAACTATCAAATTTTCTCATATAGTTAGCTTAGAACTCAAACCAGTGCTGAATAGAGGTGAGAGACTTAAACACGCACTGGCTAGAGGTGAGAGACTCAAATCTGCGCTGACAAGAGGTGAGAGACTCAAATCTGCGCTGACAAGAGGTGAGAGACTCAAACCTGCGCTGACAAGAGGTGAGAGACTCAAATCTGCGCTGACTAGAGGCGAGAGACTCAAATCTGCGCTGACAAGAGGTGAGAGACTCAAACCTGCGCTGAATAGAGGTGAGAGACTCAAACCTGCGCTCAATCATTAGGTCACGCAAGCCCCACAATATTTATAATGGAGTACTTGCAACATTAGGTCCTGTACATTCTATTGATTTATACTTTGGTATCTGACATTTTTTTTATATATATTATCAATCCCCCTGTTTTGCTCTATAGTTACGATAATTATCAACAAATGCTTGAATTAAAGAATTGCTTTCCATGCTATTATGTATTAAATCGTTTCACATTAATAGCTCTTTATAGACAAATTTACAGTTTAGATTGATCACAAAACGACATTTACAATCACAGATGATTCAGACCCATCTTGAACGAAAGTATATATAATTTTAAGTTCAAATAGGATGTCTTTTCGTGAGTGCAGTGTAATGTCTTTCACCGGAAAACTGATGTCTTTCTTAAGACTTCCCGTTATTTTTTACATTTTTTATTATGACGTGGTATACCCATAAAAATCTAGATACAAATAAAAATTGACGTTTACAGGTCCATGAATTGACGATATCTGTCCGTCTCTTTGTCTTTGTAAGGAACTTATTCTGGCTGTTGGATATAGATCTTTACATGACGACATTAGTTGTCTGTGACCTTCACCCTTGACCTCTAAATTCTAATTTTCAGATTTATTACGATTATACGATGTTTTTGAGATAAGATGATTCGCAATTCGCAAACCACCTTTATTAAATTCATGTAGCATTTTTGTATACAGTGTTACAAAGAGTTTGTTTTTAGTTATGATAAGAATTTGCTTATTCTACAGCCCAACAATCAGAAAACGAGATTGCTACAATATTCATATCTACCCAGGTTTGTCCAATATTCACCAGAACTCAAACCAGTGCTGAATAGAGGTGAGAGACTCAAACCTGCGCTGACTAGAGGCGAGAGACTTAAACCCGCACTGGCTAGAGGTGAGAGACTTAAACCCGCACTGGCTAGAGGTGAGAGACTTAAACCCGCACTGGCTAGAGGTGAGAGACTGGAACCCGCGCTGACAAGAGGTGAGAGACTTAAACCCGCACTGGCTAGAGGTGAGAGACTTAAACCCGCACTGGCTAGAGGTGAGAGACTGGAACCCGCGCTGACTAGAGGTGAGAGACTGGAACCCGCGCTGACTAGAGGTGAGAGACTTAAACCCGCACTGGCTAGAGGTGAGAGACTTAAACCCGCACTGGCTAGAGGTGAGAGACTGGAACCCGCGCTGACTGAGGTGAGAGACTTAAACCCGCACTGGCTAGAGGTGAGAGACTGGAACCCGCGCTGACTAGAGGTGAGAGACTGGAACCCGCGCTGACTAGAGGTGAGAGACTCAAACCTGCGCTGACTAGAGGTGAGAGACTGGAATCCATGCTGACTAGAGGTGAGAGACTGGAACCCGCGCTGGCTAGAGGTGAGAGACTCGAACCTGCGCTGACAAGAGGTGAGAGACTGGAATCCATGCTGACTAGAGGTGAGAGACTGGAACCCGCGCTGACTAGAGGTGAGAGACTGGAACCCGCGCTGACTAGAGGTGAGAGACTCAAACCTGCGCTGACAAGAGGTGAGAGACTCAAACCCACGCTGACTACAGGTGAGAGACTCAAACCCACGCTGACTAGAGGTGAGAGACTCAAACCCACGCTGACAAGAGGTGAGAAACTGAAACCTGCGCTGACTAGAGGTGGGAGACTGGAACCCGCGCTGACAAGAGGTGAGAGACTGAAACCCACGCTGACTAGAGATGAGAGACTGGAACCCGCGCTGACAAGAGGTGAGAGACTGGAACCCACGCTGACTAGAGGTGAGAGACTGGAACCCGCGCTGACAAGAGGTGAGAGACTGGAACCAACGCTGACTAGAGGTGAGAGACTCAAACCTGCGCTGACTAGAGGTGAGAAACTGAAACCCAAGCTGACTAGAGGTGAGAGACTCAAATCCGCGCTGACAAGAGGTGAGAGACTGGAACCCACGCTGATTAGAGGTGAGAGACTTCATGCTCTAATCATTAGGTCACGCAAGCCCCACAATATTTATAATGGAGTACTTGCAACATTAGGTCCTGTACATTCTATTGATTTATACTTTGGTATCTGACATTTTTTATATATATTGAAATTCCCCTGTTTTGCTCTTGTTACGATAATTATATTGCTTGAATTAAAGAATTGCTTTCCATGCTATTTATGTATTAAATCGTTTCACATTAATAGCTCTTTATAGACAAATTTACAGTTTAGATTGATCACAAAACGACATTTACAATCACAGATGATTCAGACCCATCTTGAACGAAAGTATATATAATTTTAAGTTCAAATGGGATGTCTTTTCGTGAGTGCAGTGTAATGTCTTTCACCGGAAAACTGATGTCTTTCTTAAAACTTCCCGTTACTTTTTTTTACAATTTTTATCCATGAAGTCCCATAAAAATCTAGATACAAATAAAAATTGACGTTTACAGGTCCATGAATTGACGATATCTGTCCGTCTGTTTGTCTGTGTAAGGAACTTATTCTGGCTGTTGGATATAGATCTAGCTATGTTTTTGAGGAATTTTACATGATGGCATTAGTTGTCTGTGACCTTCACCTTTGACCTCTAAATTCCAATTTTCAGATTTATTACGATTATACGATGTTTTTGAGATACGATGATTCGCAATTTGCAAACCACCTTTATTATATTCATGTAGCATTTTTGTATACAGTGTTACAAAGAGTTTGTTTTTAGTTATGATAAGAATTTGCTTATTCTACAGCCCAACAATCAGAAAACGAGATTGCTACAATATTCATATCTACCCAGGTTTGTCCAATATTCACCAGATTTGAATATGTATCCTGGGCATCCTGAATGTTTATATATTGGTATATGGTATTTTTATATTTGAACTGATTGAGATATTATATTTTGGAACGTATGTTTCTTGACGTAATTTCATTAAATGAGGGTCTGCTGCTGAGAATCATGATTGTTTCTTTTGATGTTGAAGACGTTTTTTTCAGTTGTAAGGATTTTGGACAACCTGGCGGAATTATTTGAAAAATTACCATAGTCCAGCTCAGCTTAACCTCGTCCTAGTCATAATTTTTTTGGTGTGGTGATTTTCTCTTTTGTTACACATAATTAGAACTGACTGTCATTTTGGAAACGAACTGTCGTTCTGTGGAATGCGTACTTTATATTAACTCGGGTGTATAGTAAGATTAACGGTGACGTCCATTAACTTTCTCAATTTGATATTCATCTCAAGCACTTATGTTTATAATTTCAAAATTGTAAAAAATTATTTTTTTTTGTCTTTTATGTATTTTATCTGGATTTCTTTAATCCATTCATTACCAATTATCTAAATATTTTTGTTCTGTTCTGTTAGACAAGTCCATAATTGTCTTTTGGGATGAAAAGTTTGATAAGTGTTATATATCTATAAATCTGTCTTATTCCTTTGATGACTCTAAATGTTTTTTTTTCTAATGGTCAAAACTCTGGGCGCCGTTTTATTTTTTAATACCAGGTAGTGATATCACTCTTTCGAATAGGTGATATCACTTATTCAATAAGTGATATCACATATCACTCTTTCGAATAGGTGATATCACTTATTCAATAAGTGATATCACCTATTCGAATGCGTGATATCACCCATTGGAATACCGAATAAGTGACATCATCTATTCTAATAAGTGATATCTCCTATTCGAAAAAGTGATATCACTTATACAAATAAGTGATATCACTTATAAGAACGAATAAGTGATATCACCTATTCGTATAAGTGATATCACTCTTTCGAATAGGTGATATCACTTATTCAGTAAGTGATATCACCTATTCGAATGCGTGACATCACCCATTGGAATACCGAATAAGTGACATCGTCTATTCTAATAAGTGATATCTCCTATTTGAAAGAGTGATATCACTTATATAAATAAGTGATATCACTTATAAGAACGAATAAGTGATATCACCTATTCGTATAAGTGATATCACTATTTCGAATAGGTGATATCACTTATTCGTGTAAGAGATATCACCTATTCGAATGCGTGATATCACCCATTGGAATACCGAATAAGTGACATCGTCTATTCTAATAAGTGATATCTCCTATTTGAAAGAGTGATATCACCTATTCGAAAAAGTGATGTCTCTTATACGAATAAGTGATATCACTTATAAGAACGATAAAGTGATATCACCTATTCGTATAAGTGATATCACTCTTTCGTATAGGTGATATCACTTTCAAATAGGAGATATCACTTTATACGTTTTTATAGGTGATATCATCTAATCGAATAAGTGATATCACATATTCGAATAAGTGATATAACTTAACAAAACGAAAAAGTGATATCACTCACTCGAATAAGTTATATCACTTATTCAAATTTAGAAACAGTAAAAACCTTATGTTCCCCATTTCTTCTATAAATGTTGATCTGTAGTGAATATGTATGGTTTTGATTTGATTTGATTTTTGTTTTACGCCATACTCAACAATTTTTCAGTCATATGATGGCGTCCAGTTTTTATTGGTGGAGGAGAAACCCCGGTTACCCGGGTAAAGACCACCGACCTTCCGCGAGAAAACTGGCAAACTTTCCCACTTATTCGAAATGACCCTAGCGGGATTCGAACCAGAGGTGAGAGGCCTTGTGATTTAAAGCTCAATGCTCTAACCACTCGGCCACGGAGGCCCCCCCTTATATGTATGGAAGAACAAAGCGGAAAGGACAATATTACGGTGTCGTGATAAAGGCACAGCGCTTCAGAATCGGAATTATCTTCCGTGTCTGTTGTAGGATTTGGACGGAGTTCAGCATTCAAATCAGACAGAGCCGCCGAAACCATACCGCCGACTCCTGCCATTTTGAACTAGGGTCCGATTTCTGCACAAAATTGATTATATATTATATATTCATATAAGTGATATCACTTTTTCAAATAGGAGATATCACTTATTAGAAAAGACGATGTCACTTATTCGGTATTCCAATGGGTGATATCACGCATTCGAATAGGTAATATCATTTACTGAATAAGTGATATCACCTATTCGAAATAGTGATATCACTAACTGGTATTAAAAATTAAAACGGCACCCCATAGTTTTGACCATTAGAACATTTAGAGTGGTTGAACTCAAAACAACCTATATAATTCTTTGGACCAAATGTAAAAAAAAAAAAATAATAAATAAATAAATAATTTGTAATGCCCAAGATGACACAAGTCATATTTTTGTTAGACCCAGGAACATATTTTATTTATGTGTAGGGAGCATTCATTGGCATTGATATCACCTATTTGAATAGGGGGCCTCCGTGGCCGAGTGGTTAGAGCATCGGCTTTAAATCACAAGGCCACTCACCTCTGGTTCGAATCCCGCTAGGGTAATTTCGAATTAAGTGGGAAAGTTTGCCAGTTTTCTTGCGGAAGGTCGGTGGTCTTTATCCGGGTAACCGGGGTTTCTCCTCCACCAATAAAAACTGGACGCCATCATATGACTGAAAGATTGTTGAGTATGGCGTAATACAAAAAATAAAATCAAATCAAATCAACCTATTTGAATATTCCAGTAGGTAATATCACTCATTCATTTGAATAGGTGATATTTTTCATTCGAATAGGTGATATCATTCATTCGAATGGGCTATATATATCACTCATTCGTATAAGTGATATCACTTAAGAATTTATAAGAGTGATATCACCTATTCGCATAAGTGATATCACCTATTCGAATGAGTGATATCACCTATTCGAATAAGTGATATCACCAAGTCGAAAGAGTGATATCAGTAACTGGCATTAAAAAGTAAAACGGCGCCCCATACAGGATGAGCATTCCAGTATGGCGCCAAAGTGCCAACAGATTTGGATTGCACGTCTGTATGCTCTATCTCTTTCGTTTTCAGTAAGATGTCATTTTGCTTACTTCTACCATAGATACACTTATTACCAATAGGGCAAACATTCGGATAGGAAATCAATCCGACAAACAGTTTTTAATTAACTGATTAAAGCAGACGATAACTACAGGGTTTATTTCAACACCCCCATTCATTATTGCATATTATCATTATTGTTACTAATCTTGTTAACCATTTGTCGGGACAAAGATCACTTTTTAATTGTTTTATTCGTTTTATCTACGTTTTCTATATACTCCCACACAAAGCAAGGTTATACTTATCTACTAAATGACTCATTTTATTACGTAATATTATCCTCCGAATACGATTTTGGGTGTCTGATCTGTGTTTCCCTTCACAATCTGTTTTAACAACTTTATATATGGCCTTGACCCTTATATTTTCCGTAACCATGAACTTCCACCTTGTCTAGTGAGAGTTCTGTACAGTGTCTGTAAAATATTTGTAGCAATCCAAAATGAGGCATCACTTATATTTTAATCGAAAATTTGTAATAATCTAAATCATTGAGTCCAGTTTCAGAGCGGAATTATCAAATACAATGAAGGTAACCTTCGTAACATCATTTCCTGATGAAAATGATGATGTTTTGTTTTTACAAAAGAGAGATGATATACAAAGAGTTCGTGTAGGTGTATACCTCTAATGACTCCTAATGGCCTTTTCCAATGGTCAAGACTAACATTCCAGGTATTGCTTCAAAGAGTCAAACGATTTGGATTATATATTTGCTGGTTAGTGTGCTTTTTCTCTTTCGTTTTCAATGCCATTTTGTTTAATTTTACCGTAGGTACACTTATTACATGTAGGGCAAACTTTCTGATAGGAAATCAATCCGACAAAAAAGTTTTTAATTAAATGATTAAAGCAGAATTTATTTCAACACCCCCATTCATTATCACATATTATCATTATCGTTACTCGTTAATCATTTGCTTTTACAAACGTTTCTGTTTATTTTAAGATATTTACTCCATGCAACAGACAACTCAAACAAAATACTGGAAATATTAGGTCGCAGCACTTTATTAATAAAATATGCAATTCTTAAATGGCAGGCAGGTTGCATTTATATTCTGACAGGTATATGCATTATTAAGCAAAATATGCAAAAATGAGTATCGACCACAGGCTAAGCGATAGAAATGAAAGGTCGTAACTGTCACTTATGATTTTTTTGTTTTCTTATTTTTGGATACAGTTTTCAGTTTGCGCCCTCCTGTGAAAAAATCAAGTCAAAACCAATATTTTCCGAAAAAATTAGGTAAAAGTGACTTATGACAGGTCGTAAGTGACAGGTATGACCTAAAAACAACCACAGTCAGTCACAAAAGGTCGGAAGTGTCAGATATTGACCCATATTACTGTACAATTAAATTGGGAATCACGGGTTGAAAGGTCGTATCTACATCTAATTAAGCTTTTAAATGTACATGAAATTTTTTTTAATCTGTCATTGCTATTTATTATCTATTTTGACTAAGGTATTGAATTCAAATACTTGTGCAAGTTACTGTTACAATATCTGTGTTAGTCTAATTGTTGAAAATTGCAATTGCGACCTTCTAATGTTCCAGCGTCGAAGTATTCAATTGACTTTTACAACAACTTAACCTACTGTGTATGTGCCGCTTCAACATGCAACTTCCAGGGTATATAACCTTAGCAAGTTTCAGTCCCCTAAGGTACAACCCTTTAACGAGACTAATGACAGAGAGCACTACGTTGACATAAATCCACAATATTGAAAGATGTAATTATTATTTTGCTACATATCATAGGCGTCGGAATGGGTGGGGGGAGCTAGGGGGGGGCTTAACCCCCCCCCCACTTTTTTTTACAAAGATAGACATAGGTGTTGAAAATTGGGGCTTAGCCCCCAGACGTTTCTGGTGTGTGTGTTTTAAGTTGGTTTAGCCCCCCCCCCCCCCCACTTTCAATTTGCTTCCAACGCCTATGCATATAAATGTATGCCAGCCTGCCACATACCGCCACTCGGGGTACAAACGCTGTTTAATTGAAATAGAGGTATTTGCTTTGTTAATGTTTTCTATATACACCCACACAAAACAATATTATACTTATTTAATGAAAGACTCATTCAAGTGAGTAATAATATACCCACTCTTAACAACGTACTCTCAATTATGACCTTGACCCTAAATGTTTTGTGACAATAAACGTCCACTCGTTGATCTAAACTAAAGTTTAACAGTTACAAATATTATAAACATTATACCAAAGTTATAATGCTCAAGACGATATCGTTTCTGTCAATTAGACTTCATCGGTTGAGCTCCAATTTGAAAAGTATGTGTATTTTCTAAAGAGAAAGTGGTAACATACAAGGCCAAACAATATCTAAGTATAGCCGAAAACCGTCTAAGATTAACCACTGTAAACAAAATGACTATCTTATTTAAATGGTGTTATCAGTGCCAAATATTACTTTAGTATAAGTTGAACAGCTGGCACCGAAATACCAGGTACTAGGTTTAGGTATACCCTCGGGGACTCATACGGTCCACCAGCAGTGGCAACGACCTAGTGGTTATAAATATTATAAACATAATACCAAAGTTATAATGCTCAACAGTTATTCTTTGCAATTTACAGCATCTTTTAGATTTTCATAGTAATCCCATAATTAGGAATCAGTTATGTATTAATCTAAAAATTTTAAGATTTTAAACTGTAGAGCACTTGCAGAACAGGATTATAAGATACAATGAAGCAAACCTTCGTAGCATTTATATTTATTGTGCCGTCATATATTTTGCTTAAAATATAGCTTAATATCGATTGTGTTTTGAACTTCCTTGAGAAAATCAGTAGTAGGCTGACAGATATGTGTACCGTTCCATAAAGCTTAACTCCTCTTCTAATATGTGTCATTCAGAGGTTGACGGATATTATGCACACCAGCACTAACTTGTGAAGGTCAACCTCATACTACGTATCAGTTAGAGGTTGGCAAATATTGTGTACACTAGCACTAACTTGTGAAGGTCAACCTCATAGATTACGCATCATTTAGAGGTTAACAAATATTGTGTACACTAGCACTGACTGTGAAGGTCAATTTCCTCTTATACTACGTGTCAGTTAGAGGTTGATAGATATATGTACACTAGCACTACCTTGTGAAGCCCTCCTCCTCTTGTCCTTCATGTCTTTCAAAGGTTTGCAATCATCTGCAAAGACACATTCCTATGAAACTCGGTGGCCTCGTGTCCCACATCAGTCAGAGGTTTGCAGTCATCAAATTTACTCGAGCACGGTTCTGTTAGGCTCAAGACCGCCTTATCCTAGTACATATAATTCAGAGATTGTCAGTCAGACCACCAATTTGGCCAGATTTTGACCTTCCTTTGCCCTTTGCCCTTTACATCAGTCATATGTTGGCTGTTTACATATTTTGAAAAATATTTCTGATGAACGGATTGATACTATTTTGTAAGGAGATCATTTATACGATTGTTGATATATTAAATAATGAATTACAAATATTGATATTAATATTATTCTATCTCTGTTGCAACTTTTGACGTAATTAACACTTTATCCCTATGTACCATTTTCAATTATCCGTCTTGCTGTTTAACCATGCTATTGCTGCTTATAAACAGTAATGGTTAAATGTAATGTATATTTGTATTTTAAACTTTTCAATTTTATAAAATTGAAATAATAAAAAAAACAAAAAGATCTAGCTGTAATATGCCGCCATCATTTCAAATATGGCGATCAAATGAAGCACAAGGGCCATTGGAATTCCTGTTTAGTTTTGGACTCATATATTTGATTATTATCAAGCCTATTATAAATACATCTAAAACGACAAGCTTTTCACTTGACCCAACCTTACATTTTTTAATTATTGTTATTTCATAATTCACATACCTTTTCATTAGTTTCATAGTATGTGGTTTTAATGAAATTTTATTCATGCGTTATTATCAATATTAAATCTACAGGTCACTAGTTGTCACTTTTAGTTTTACATGGATTTTTGTCGCAATCTTTAATCGTCTGCTTCAATGTGATATATAGATTACTTGTAATGGCTCTCGATAGAATTGAAATATTGACACAAAATAAAAGACAAAAATACGAAATTTCTTTTCAATGTCGTTTGATAAATCTATATCCTGATTCTTGTACCAAATATATTTCAAATATGAAGGTTAAGATTACAATTAGAAGGTTTTTCGTTTTACAGCCCGGATAATCTAATTCTAAATTTGATGACGTTTTAAGAAGTTCAATGTTGATTTGGCTCTAAAGTACCGTTTTGTGGCAACGTGATTTCAACCTTTATGTAGCATTTATCCAATGATAATGATAACAGTAATAATGATAGTAATAATAATTATAATAATGATGAAGACGAAGACGACGATGATGATGATGACGACGATGATGATGATGATGAATAGATGAATAAGAATAAAATATTAAATAAAAAACAGAGGGAAAAAGTAGAAAAAAACCTGTTTGATTTGTATTACGATTATGTTTTGACTCTTAATCATTACTGAAATCCTTTGAATTGATTACACGGAAACAAACTGAAAATGCAGTCATTTGAATATAGATTTAACAGTTTTACCCATGGGCACTTCTTGTTGTCTTGATTCATATTCAAATCTTAGCATTACTGTCTGCCATTGACTTCGTGTTCGTAATTCCAAGCTCTCTTTTTTCTTGTGTGATCTTGATAATTCAAAGCAAATGTTCTTTTCAAAACCTGTTAAAACAAAATTTGATTAGCGAAGATAACTTGCTGTAGCCTGATAATTGACCCTCAGAGTAAGTTTTTCGGTACGTCTCGTGAAGGTTCACCATTAAAATCTGTAAAAAAAAACTTATATAATATTTTATTAATGTTACATGTCTACGTTTGCCTTTTGATTGTGTAAAATTTAAAAGGACCAAATTTTCAGTATCTCTTGATAAGAAACATAATTTTATCCAACACAAATGTTCATAGACAATAAGTACCATGTAAACTAACGATCTTCTGATTACGCGATTATACTTTAAGCGGGGAAAAGTTTGAACTTACATATATGTTTCAGCGTACTGCTCCTGCGATAGGATATATTTGAAAATTAAAGGGTCATAAGCTGTGTTTTGTTTTCTTTTTTACTACATAGATTGATATACAATAAAAAAAAGATTCCTTTATAAATCCCTTTATATTTTGTGAAAAATGTTAGAGAAACCCAAATTAATTCAACCTTACTATTTGTATATGAATACCACACTGGACCTGGCCTTATTTTCACAAAATATTTAGGAATATAAGGAGAAAAAAAGACAAAAATAAAAAAAATAAAAAACCCCAAAAACAAACAAAAATAAAAAAAAAACAAAAAATTTTGACCATAGACGCGACAATCTACTAAAGAGCATCATAACCCGTTAGTGATTTATAATATGTAAAATGGTTATGGCATTGCCAGCTCTTGTAGGATCTTGTATTTATATATCTGCATTACATACATGTATTTTAGTTTATGCATTTTTTCTAATTCCAGACCAGGAACCCGTTTTACTTAAGTTCGTTAGTCCTAAATCTTAACTTTTAGTACTAACTACCGTGGCAACGCATCGATGATTGGTCAGTTCCATAACAATTAGGACTAAGACTTAGGATTTAGGACTTACGACCTTTTTTTCATCCATTGGAAAGATGTGTATAGCCTGGGTTCCTGGCCCAATCATCCTTCGTCGATACTAACAGCTTTAACATCAGTTAGCCAGGGTGCCAGGCTAAGATGCGTGTAACATATGGTATGTAATTGGGAAGTTTATCAACATTTTTTGAAGAGTGTCGGAATTTCCATTGATAAAAAGTCACACATCATTTAATGCTAGTATCAGATAAACGCAGCAGTATATTGGTAGTTTTTCATTTCTATTTTATACCGAATCTACGAAAAATCATTATTGGTCAGATTTATTGATTTTATGATTTATTTATGAAGATTTATTGTACTATTTCTCAGAAGATAAAGTTTGGCATTCCTGCAAATTTTAGAAAAATGTATAAAGTGTGGTTTGAAATATAGTCCTATTTCGGGTATTAATACAATGAAAATAGCCATGAAAACGTATATCGACCTAGTGAACAAAAGTCTATAATTCATACACCTAACCTATGTAAATTGAATCTTTATATCAATTTCCTCTTTTCCAGAATAAATCAGTTTAAACACCCACGTACTGTAAAACTTAACATTTTTAATAATGAATAATTTTGAAATTTCCATTTGAAAATCTTTTCAGTTGGGGTTAGTTTATGCGAAGAAAAAAAAACCGAATAGTTTGACTTGTTCACGCGGTGGATATTTTTGCGCGTTATCTCTCATCGCTTAATTCGCTAAGAGTATCTCTACCCAAAAATTTCTTCGTGATAGTGTTACGCAATAACACAAAATTCACACGGTAGAACACGTTTCTCCAAATGGAGTGGATAGTTTGAATACTACCGTATTTGTTCTGCGAGTTGTTCAGTTCATCTGGTCCACGCAGCCAGACTTTTTAAGAGATATTTTGCTGATAATTAATCTTTTTGTTCTCTGTCCTCAACTTGACCACAACTTTTTTTCCGGAAAAGTTGACATGCACAAAGATATCCATCTAAAAAGAACCTTTGCAGAGAAGCTTGAAGCATGGCACAGTTCCTTTAACAAATTATTTGGCAATAAATGTCCAATAAACATCTGGAATAGTAATAGAAATGTTTACAATAATGGGACATAGAGACAGGTAAAAAGCCAATAGTAAATTGTATTCCTAGCTGTTAAATTCCAAGTATCACTTATGACCTATTGTAATGTCTTTCCCCCAAAATTTCTTGAATATTTTGTGTCATCCATCCAAAAAACCCGGTGGTACATATGTTTATTAATTGGTCGTGTTCTACAGGTTGAGAGGTCAAAGTCTGTTGTTTTTACATGTATAATTTGTCAATGTAGAATGCTAACACACAAGTTGCGATAATTTATTATGCCACCATGGCTCTAGCCGATATAAAAGTTCACAAAGTAGCATACCCAAGGTTTTTTTCTACTCAATAGTGTGACACACTAAAAGATAATATTAGTGAGTTAAGCCACTCAAGTATTTCTCAGTTTAACATAGATTTCTTTAACTCAATCTATTTTTCTTCACAGTTAAATCTAGTTTTTCAAACTCAACTCATTTTTTCTGAGTTAAACCTAGTTTTTTTATAGTTGATTCAACTTGCGAGAAAAACCAGCTTAAACTAGAGAGAAAATAAGGTTTCCGGGTGTGGTTGGGGTGCTTGTTTCGCGAGCCGATGATCTCGGATTCACTTCCAGTAGTGGGTCATATCTGCCGGATATTTCTCTAAACCGATGGTTACGTTTCCTTCATTAAAACTCCGACATAAAAAAGAAGAAAAACTGGTCTTTCACATTACCAAAAACAAAAATCCCTATTAACACCAGAAAAGACACCAAAGTTTTTCAATATCCGGAATTTCTTTAAATCGATGATTACTGGTTGTTTTTGTTTTTGCCAAATGCTAGACATAAGAAAGAAAAGACGGCGTTTCGAATGACGTAAAAGAAAAAACCCTAATACTACCAAAGAGACACGAAGATTCTTCGTTTAATGTTTTTATTTTTTAGATAATAAAGATAAAAACGTATGGATAATTTTAAAATACACTTACTGCAAATAATGCACAACAATGTAATCTTCATCAGCTTAATACCTGTGCACCAAACCCTAGAAGTAAAAAGTAAAAAAACTCTCTTTTTAGATTAATTTCAGACATAAACCCACAAACCCAATATTTTCATAAAAACTTTTATGAAAAAAGTATATACAAACCCGACAATATTTCATTTTCGCTTGTAGATTAACAATAAGATTTTATCCATAGCTTTATCATGCACATTTAGTATTTTTATAAATATTGTTATAAAAATGCAGTGAAACGTAGCAGGAAACAAACATCGTTTTAAGATCTGACAATCAGTTTCGTGTAATGATTATCCATACCGAGTGTCAGTGTGTGTGTTCTGGTTCATAGACGGTTGATAAGAAAAGGAAATTTTACATATAGTAAAACTATAAAGATATGATAAAACTCTGCTACCGTATACTTTGGCTATAAAAACCTCTCAAACAGAAGAAAATTAAGAAGAATGGTTATAACTTTGTTTTGAATTTAGAATGGATTAAAATTCACCTATTTCTTGATTAGATATATTCTTTACAACAATAAGTCAAAATGAATGACCGAAACTCCAAGTCCATTAGAATACGACAAATTGAATAATATACAAATTGTCTGAACATGACGAACAATTGCGAATCTGAAACGGAATGGGACAAGGTGCCAGGGAGTAAGTAAAGCTAAGTAGTAAAAGGTCTTAGTAAAGTAGAACCATGAGAGAGAGAGAGAGAGAGAGAGAGAGAGAGAGAGAGAGAGAGAGAGAGAGAGAGAGAGAGAGAGAGAGAGAGAGAGAGAGAGAGAGAGAGAGAGAGAGAGAGAGAGAGAGAGAGAGAGAGAGAGAGAGAGAGAGAGAGAGAGAGAGAGAGAGAGAGAGTTTTGTTTTTTATGTAATGATATTCTCCGGTACAATTTTGATCCTAATCAGCTTTTATAATATAAAACATACATGTACCAAGGTGCTGTTTGTTAGGAATTTTAAAAGACATTACACGTATATGGTGGATATAGGGGCAGATATGGACCTTTGGGAGAAGGGATCAGGTGTCAAGGAGCCGATGACACTAGAAATTGTTTCATCGAGATTCCCGTTACTAAGAATACATTTTGGTGTCTGTGATATGAACCGTGTAATTTGTATAATTACAGAAACTTTTACCAGAACTAACCTTTGTAACAGTTTCCAAGTTTTGATGAAATATCTAAGAACTTAGCTTGATCTTTTTACATCGTTTGCCACCGTATACGAATCCGAGGAACGCAAAAACGTTTAACTTTCCCTCGTTTCTGGTATACAGATCTGCATCAGATGAAACTCTTCGCGTACTTTATTACCCCGCGGACGTACCATTGACAACAACAAAATAAAAAGCGTTTGTACTCGTGTACATAATATATAACACACAATTCTATTTTGAAACTTGATTAGTGAAATGAAAAAGATTCAAAAGAAAAAAAACCAGTAAAAATCTAAGATAACGACGTGTACATTTCCCACTGGCAGGTGACACGAGGAATCAAGGAGTACGTGTCAAAGCATACACCTGACGCTAATTATTCCGAATTTTCCTCTGATTTCTAAATTTGTATTCCAGATTTTCGTTTGAGCATTTATATCATATGTTAAACATTTGCCGTCATTTAGCTTCTTGTTATGTATGGTTATAAAACTCTGTATTGCAGTTGAACTTACCACCAAGGCATCTAGTTGTTAAGTTCATTCTTGGGGTTGAATGTGAAAATAATGCATAAATATGATATCATAAATCATACAAGATCATACAAGATCATAAATGAACTTAATTTATTTCTAAAAAGCAGTAAATATTTTGTCAGTAGTCGATCTTATTATGCAAAATGAATATTTTGTTGAAATAACAATCCGCGCATTTTAAAGACCCACGTGCAATTATGTTGGGGGTTGGCTGTCAAATCACTAGGGACACATTTTCATAAAAAATAACTTCAGCATTTCATTCGCTGTCGATGGTTATGACATTATTGACCGCTCACAGATATTTTCAATGGTGACGTGCAATATGTTTCAATACTGCTGGCACTTCATCATGGCAACCATCTGGCAAATAGACATGTAGTTGAAGTAATATTTTTTAGAATATTTATTAGGAAATATTTACGTAACAAACAAACATTTTTGGTCGAATATTTTAGTATCTCTGAATTTGTTATGTGTGGCAAATTTCTATCAAGTGTTAATACAATGTTAGTACATTAATGACCAAAAGCAAAACCTTGTAGTTATAAATCTGTTTTACTTGAAGGTAAAGCAAAAATTAAAAGCTATAAATCCTGAGCTTAGGAATATTAGACAAATTAAACTGTCTCGACACTATAAACAAGATGTTTTGTATTCAAATCTTTTATTCAATGATATTTTTAACATCTTTTTAAAAATTGGCAATAAGGTTACAAATCATTTTAGCTAAGACAGTAATCTTTTTACAGTGGTTACTCGTATGCGGATTTTGGTTATACGTTTAGATTTATTATTTGGCCTTGTCTGATATCATTTTCTCTTTAGAAAATCTGTTTAAAATTGATGAAGTCTCATAGACAGAAACGATCGTCTTGAGTATTATAACTTTGGTATTATGTTTGTAATAATTGTAAGCACACATGTCTTAACTTTGAATGAAAGTATAATGAGGAACTACCAATGGATATTCGAAACTCCAATTCCTTTGGAACACGACAAATTAAATATAACAAACATCTCAACACGAGGAACAGTTGCGATTCCCAATAGGGATGGGACCAGGTGTCTGGAGGGAGTTAGCGTCCCATGTTAGAATTCCACACTTGCCATGTGTAATACATATGGTATTCCATTCTTCGTCTATTTGTTTTGTCATCGCGTGGAGCAGTAACATTTAGAACTTAATTCAATATTTTTGTAGTACCTTGTGTAAGAGATGGTTTGTTCAAAATGGGAACTTAACCGTTATACCTAGGCCTACAATTATAGATATTTTTTTAGAGGAACAATGATTGTATCGTGTAAATCTCCCACATACATATTTGATATAAAAAAAGTAAATATATATCCGCTTAACTTTTTATACAGCAAATCTTTAAATCGAATTCGGATTGTTTTTTTAATAATGATATATTCCTACAATATAATCATACGTGTTTTTGTCTCATTATAAAAATTATATAACTTCTTTTCAAGAATTTGAATTGATATTGATAATACACATCATTTATATACAATTTTTTGTTTTGGAACATTTTGAGTAGTGTATAATATGTTAATCTGATAATTTGTCTATTAATTTTCGTCCATAATTGATAACTTTTCAATATTTAAACTTTGATTCCATTTGATTATAAAGCCATCAGCAATTGACAAGTTACCGTTAACGACCATAAAATGGAAAGAGTGTCTGTAATACACGCTTCCGGTAACCTGTAAACTGGTGTCAACAAACGTATCGCCGAATGTCTGACTCGTGGCTCTCAATGTGCATTTTTTTTACC
This sequence comes from Atrina japonica, assembly GCA_030159075.1. Classification (NCBI taxonomy): domain Eukaryota; kingdom Metazoa; phylum Mollusca; class Bivalvia; order Pterioida; family Pinnidae; genus Atrina; species Atrina japonica. The sequence goes on from BROG01000661.1 coordinate 225,042, forward strand.
TCATTCGAGATTGTGACATCATAATCACACAAATATTTGATGGACTATTTAATTGTGACATCACAATCAAATATTTGACGGGCTATTTAATTGTGACATCATAATAACACAAATGTTTGACGTTCTATTTAATTGTGACATCATAACTGAAAAGTCTGTCTTTTGCGAAATTTCAGTTAGAATGTATGCAAAACAAAATGTGCTAGAATATGTTGTCTACGGCAGATTATTTGAGGTACACGTACGCAATATATATTGAGCATCTAAATATTATATATGTTCTAGTTAATAAACTTTCAAAATGGGTAGTAGACGTTTAACACCACTACAGCGCAATTTTTTTTTTTCCATTTTACAATATTGAATTTGCATGAATGCCCTTTTTATTGAGCTTTTCTAATGTTGGCGAATGATCAAGAAAATAGTCTACCCCGATGATAGGATATAATCTGTTTACATGTTCTACTTTTATTGGATATAACTCAAATTTATGATATATCCTTTTCATGGGTGTGTCTCTGTCATGAATTCTTTGGATCTATGATAATAGAATTTCTGTCATTATTGCCTAAGAGTTTTGCCTGCTGACAGAATACATTATTATTTTTTTCTTTTCATGTGGGTGGTGTGTATTCATCCTTCAATCTTTCTGTATATTTATTTATTTTTCTATTTTGTGTGGCATGAAAAATTTCTGTTTATTAGAAGTCTACTTGAAAGGTTTATTATTGAAGTCCATGAAGGTTTGCGTGTCATATCCAAATATTTTTCTTATGACATTACGCATAATGCAGACATAGAAAATTTCATTTAAACTGATATCCTTAATGAAGATTTGAATGGAAGATTTAATTATAAAGGGTACCATGTATTTCTTTGGACGAAGGATCTTCCCTGCTAGATTTTTAGCCGATAACAGGTAACCAATACTGTTTCTGTGCAGTCAAATGTACATTTAATATATTTATATAAAATGAAAATGTACAATATGAATGGAAGAAATGTACTTATAATCTAAAACAAATATCCAAAGCGTCCAAATTCTCATTCGCACAAATTCCATCTTCAAACATCGGTCTATTTATCTGTTATTATTTTTTTTAATAAGAAAAAAATGTTTATTTTCGTGAAAACAAATGACAAACAAAAACACAGTTCAGGAAATGTAAAACGCGTAAACGGCGGAGTAAATGTGATACGTCAGTTGACAATGGCAGGGATTCCAGTACTTGACATCTCAACAGTGAGGCCGTGGTCGCACAGTAAGACGATCTCCCGACGATGTTTCCCATCGTCGTTCTCCTGAAAGCCAGTGTGAATTGTGTGTACACAAAACCCCCAGTCCATAACATTATTTACAGGTTTATGTTAAAAGGATTATTCTAGTTATGTCACCATTATCAATGTGTGTTCGCCCGACTCATTGATGGGACCACCAAATGTTTTATTACTGCGTTGAGATTATATTCATGTTTTCCTTTTGTCATTTATGTCATTTTCCTCGTTTTTTGTTGTTGTCGAGGGAGGCTTTGTTTGTTGATTTTGTTTTGTTTTAAATTATCTACAAAGACTAGAACCTACATCTTTATTTTAATCCCTATCGCATTAGCGACTAATGAGAGACAATTTCCCGACACACAAGGATTTTTTTTTTTATTTTGACTAAAGAGTACTCTGGTAATTGTGACCACCCTTCTTTTGCAGAGATTATTTCAGATACCAGATCTATGGAACTCCAATAACATGAGACAGAATTGAAAACTAATTGGCGATCCCTTATCAATCTTGTTTTTGATCTGTCAGAGAGTTTACGAGCTGGCCCACACACAGTGTAAGATTTTTATCTTGTGCACAAGCTAAGTTAAATCCTGACATTTATTAAGAAATGCCTGTAATGTATTAGTTAAGTAGTTTTCCCGAATGTACTTGGCGTAGTTTATACGAATATTCAAATTAACTGTCATTAAGATGTTTCTCTTCGTATTAATATTTTCTCTTAATAATATCGCTGTTGTGCATAAAGTTATGAATAGTTTTATTGTTTTCAACACTCCTAGTAGAAGTACAGAACTTTGTTTTGTTGGAGAACTTTATTTCTGTGCTCACGATCTCCCTATTTATTATGATTGTATTAGTTTTTATTTTGCCTGGCCATGAAAATGAACATTCTATACGTTGAAATGCTATTTTGTAGTTCTAAAGTAAATACATACAGTTTATGTTTAAATAAGAATACTCATTCCTTCGTGTTGGGTCTTTTCTCAGACAAAACGCACACATATACAAAGGTTCTATTATTATGTTACTGGCTTTTGGATGCGAATATTTCTTTGAATTTGTTCATAAAAATAAAGTAGAAAGGACTGACCATTTCTAATCTATTTCATCTTAAAGTTTGATGTGATACTTGTAGATAAAACTTGCAATAAACGCGACGTATTTATGGTATATATTTTTTCCCTAGACTAAAGCAAAGAAAAATAAATACAGATGTCGTCCTTTAAGCCTAGACTCGTAAAATCTAACTTTTCTTTTTTCGAATTTATTTAACGATTTGAATCCATTGATTACAGCCAGATCAAATATTAGGATTTGTCCTATCATAGTATAATTGATCAAAAACACTTTATGTATACCAGATGAAGTTATTATTTCAATCATAAAACATATCTACAACCATTTTGATGATATTTACTCGTTGATTGGAGAATTCAATGCATGTCTCAAGCTTTTATAGCAAGCATGTAGATAAATGAACACTAAATAGAACAACAAAATAATAAGAAAAGTGTTAATAATAAATATACTGATGAATATGATAATTATAATGAAAAAATAATAATTTTGTTATTATTATTTGATTTATTATTATTGTTATTATTATTATTATTATTAAATTGGATGCAAAAGCAATTTGATACAGCATAAACCTTCTTAAAGCATTAATATAAACAGATGAATAGACCAATGGCGATAGTCCGGATATTCCGTGAGATACCTATTCAATAAAGTTACTCTATTTATGTCAAAATGAATTTGACTGTGGACTCACGGCGGGTGTAACAGGTCAGCAGGGACTGCTTACTCCTCCATGGCACCTGACCCCCACCCCTGACCCCACCTCTGGCATTCCTGGAGATTTATACTTTGGTATCAGATATTTTATATTTCATTTAGGTTTTTTTTTTCAAAAATTAAGTAAGTTATTCGTGATTGAAGTCAGTAAAATATTCAGTAAAAAGGTAATATAAAAATGATCTGAATCTATCTTAATAATAGTTCACTAGAGTTTTGGCGGTAAGAGCTATGTAACAGAGTTCATTTCAACAGCAGACTTCTGAACCTTTACCGTATTAATCAACGTACTATCTGGGACGTACATATTGTAACATGCAATTAAGATAAGATCTACTAATCTGAGAGAAACACCCCAAAAACAATAGAAGAAAAATTGATATTCCTGTTTTCAATGACCTGCAACCAATCTTTTTCAACTAAGATTAATGCTAAAATTGAAAAAATGAACATATATTCTAATCGAAGTATCTTTTTAATATTCTAGCTGTTCCAAAAAAAAGAGCATACATTATTATCGAAGTATCATGTATATGAAATCTCTCTCTCTCTCTCTCTCTCTCTCTCTCTTAGTGACAAAGACCCCTCTTTTAGCGACTACTCTCTCTCAATGTCTATGCTCTCTCTTTTAATGATAATGATTTCTCTTCTGACGATTATACTTACTTTCTCTCTCTCTCTCTCTCTCTCTCTCTCTCTCTCTCTCTCTCTCTCTCCTTGGTTTTAACAAACAACTACATTGTATGATGTAGGTTAAAGCTGATAAACTTTTATTGACATAGATAGTAATAGATACCAGTGTCTGCAACAAAATAATTCATTCAGATTTTTTTTCTGACGGAAATCAACCGTTGGTGTTCTTCGTGGCTTCCCTCTTTAAGATAACTGAGATGAGAGTAATGGGATATTTCTCTTAGAATAAATTTGAAATAAACAAGTTCCTGAATGATGAGTATATTCTCTTAGGTTGAACTCAATTCTACTTATGTGTTAGCCCTATTAAATATTGTGTTTATGTTAAATATTTATCATCAGAAGACAAGATTTATTTTATTCCGAACTTCCATCAAGAATGATAGAACAGGGTCCAGAGTCACCAGATTTACTCAGTACTCAAGCTCAACCTAACTTTTCATGAGTTTTTAAAGGTAAAAACACAAATTTTATATTGCAATCGGACATGTTTGAATGTTTATGGCATATAATTGTAAATAATGATGAAAATATTGCTAATTTGAAGAAAACTTCAGAAATATAAAAAGAAATTGTTTGAGTACATACTTTAATATTGAGTACTGTATTCAAAGTATTCATTTTATAAGAAAATCGTAAGTGTGACACAAACCTGTGTTATTTGAATGATGAAATATAATAAAGAGTTTTTCTATTCAGTCAAATACAGGTGTTTTACAAGTAACTACTAGTATATCGTTAGAAAAAATAGTATATGCCAACAATATACAAAATATCAGCTTGAATGTAGAGTACATTTGGTCACTGTGGGCCCAGGACTCCAAATCTTTACAACATTTTAACATGCTTAGTCACCATTGTGCTTCTTCATATTGTCTTTAAAATCAGAAGATAATAAAAAAAATTCAGATTTACCAAGCTCTTTTTGTGTCACGTTTATTTAGATTCCGAAAATTCTTTGAATTACTCATCTTTAACTATAAGATTTTAATAGAAACAGAAATAAAAAAAGCAAAAGAGAAATGTTATTTCTCTAGTGAATTATTCATCTGAACTTTTTGTTGGTAAATTTAATGTTTTATAGCTATTTCAGAATACATGTTCTAATTTGCAATAGACATATATTACAAAGAAATTGACAAGTCAACACTCGGTTGTTCTAGTTTGTGATAGAAATTACCAACTTAGCACTAAGTTGTTCTATTTTGCGGTATAGAAATAACACAAAAATAGCCTTCTTAGCATTTAGATGTCATGCATTACGGAAATTCGAAAATTCTATCGATGGTTAGTATGGGATGGTATAAAACTGAAAATGACAAATTCACCTGCGGAATTCATTGATATTTTATTGATACTGTACACAGTCTTCAAATGAACGGATAAAAGCCATCCTTTCGTCCCCTGTGGTCAAGCAAAGCAATCTTGAATTTTTCTCAGTCAAAACCACAGGAATGTCACTGTATGTCATGCTTTGTCTAAAGTATTATTACAATACCCGAGAGACCAGGTCCCGAAGTCACCAAATTTACTCAATAATCAAGTTCAACTGTTTGACTCTTTGTTTGTGTAATTAGGAAAGATATCATTTATTTTCATCATTCGCATATTAAGTTTTGGGAGACAGTTACGGTTTCTCTGTAAAACAATCAATAAATACGTTGATTACGTACTCAATCAATTTTCTAATATATCTTTTCTTTTCTTTAAAATAAGCAATAATTTTGATCATAAATTATAATTATATATGCCGGTACTATTACAAAAATGTCTAGTTACAGAATAAAGTCTCTGTGTTTTACTTTAAAATCATGACAAGTTCATGAAAGATCTTGAGTACTGAACATATTTGGTGACTTCGGGCCCAGGAGCACAGCTAACGTTCTTTCTTCACGTAATGAATATCACACAACGTGGATAATACGAATATATTGGTTAAAACGACAACAGGGTACTCGATATCTGTACAAAAATAACATCAGGTATTTGGTGTACTACAAATTGTTATTTGTATGGTTAATGACAAACGAATACTGACCCCATTTATATCAAAATTGGGTTTAAATGAAGGTACAGGGGTTGAAAAAAGTGCCAGACGTTACATGTGTCTGAAGTATCCATTATACGAGGGTTGTCTGATGCGTGTTTAGCCTCATATGTAAGGATTTGACTTTTGGAGACGCTTTGCACTATTTTTCAACATAATCTCCTTCAGTGCATATACACTTTTGCCAAAGATGTTTAAGAGCCTCAGTGTCACTTTAAAAGAAGTCCATTTCTTGACTGTTCAGAAAGTCCTTCACTACATGTATGATCACCTGTCTGGAAATAGGTACCGGTACCGGAAATGACCTTTTTCAATTTTGGTAATAGATGGATGTCTGATAGAGCGAGATCGGGTGTGTAAGGGGGGGGGGGGGGTTATGAATCAACTGAACGCCACAATCATTAATGGTAGACTCGTGATCAGGGGCATTGTCCTGGTGATACAAGACACCTTTATTGAGCTTTTCACGGCGCTTGATCTTAATGTTTTCTTTTAACTGCCTAAGAAGTACTGCATAATATGTCACTAATATCAGTACCATGGACTTGAGTGACCATGTCAGAATTTGCCACAGTGACAGGTCTTCTTAAAGTCTGCCTGCCACGCTTAAATTATGCCACCCAGCTTTTTACGGTACCATTTGAGGGGGATGCCTATCTGTGAATTTATTAAAACTGGTTTTTTTTTGGCATGTCTGATTTGTTTTTTATATGTGAAAGACCAGGTATTGGAATTCGGCACATATCTTTATGATACATTTTGTATTGGAAAGCAATACGGGCATAAATTCAAGTCTTGAATCATCCGACTCGACTTTCCTACCCAAAATATCACATGGAACGAAGTATGTACAAAAACACAGTAAACAGAACAGAGGCCGATTATCGACATGTATCTGTACCTACCTACTGCGTTAGTGGTTAGTTAAGTGACAGGGAAACAAGAAATGACAGACTGGTCAGGGTCGGCTAAGGTGTAAGCTGTCACTTTCTATTTCTTGTCGTGTGAGTTAATGTTACATGCACGTTGAACTAGTCAAGGGTTTCCATATCCTTAAGATTCACAACACAAGATTTCTCTTTAGTTCATATGTACTTATATTGTAAATAAAATAGCATTTCATTTCTCATGTTGAGACATAGAACACCTCTCAAAACAATTTTGAATATGTTTGTCGAATTATTATTGTATTCGAGTGTTTTGTGCACTTTCCTAAACACCTTATCTACAGTGTATCTATATTTGTTGAATAAAATTACAATGTGTTAGAGTTATTAAAAACTAAATTTAATTTCTAGGAGTTCCTAAAATGAAAGTTTAACTTATTGACTTATACGTTCCACATCGACGATGTCATTTGGCTGTCGCCTTGACTTTTAGCTTTTCACAATGTTAATTATTTATATCACTCATTTTACAAATATAAATGTCTAAACAGATTTGTCTACAGTATACATTGTATAATAAACTACTACCAATCTTTTTCTTATTGTTGGTCAAGCCAGCTATAGCGACCGTTGAGTTGTGCGCAATAGACTTTGTGCGCATGTGGTTTCCGTATTACCGTCAGAATTATACTACGTGCTGCGATATGATATTTAGTGCATGTATGTAATATCTAAAATATGAGTTGAAGTTTTATAATATTGCCTATATTATTTATAGATGCGGAATTTCCTCTAACTATAAATTCTAGTAAAAGGGAAACAGTTTGCATCCACAGGCACAGAGAGAATCAGAGATGGCTGGGCATACGTGTAAGTGTATACGTATGTCTTCCAGACGATGAAGTTGTGCTAGTGCCTGTCCCCCAAAAGATCAATTCAAACACACACACATACACACATACACACACACACACACACACACACACACATACATATATATATATATATATATATATATATATATATATATATATATATATATATATATATATATATATATATGCTAATACTGCAGTGCATCATTTATAGATCCAAGTGAATAATTTACAAACATAATAAAACATTGAATTCAAATTCTGATCAGATGCATTATCAATAGGTCCGAAAAAAAAACCCAAAGTAGTATAAAGGAATATTATTTAAGCGAAGAAGGTTGACAGTCGAGAAGTAGATTTCATCACTTTTGATCAAACACTATTTTTTTCTAGTGTGTGTTAAGAAATACGTGTTTACACTCCTGGCCTTGTTACCTACTAGATCTATTTTTTCGGACCTATTGACACTACATCTGATAAGAATTTGAATTCAATTTATGAAGTTTAATTGACAGAAAAGACCGTCTTGAGCAATTGATAAGACCTTTTGTACTCCAAATCTATGATATAAGTATTATGTTTATATTCTGATGTTTCTTTAATTTCTCGATTATAAAAATATCAATTACATACTCGAACTTGTATATAATTGCTAATTTCAACTGACAAAACCACTGTTTTATTCAGAGTCTTTTGAATAAAAGTCTGCTTGAAATAATATAATTACATAAACTGGAACCCTTTTCATTACTGAAATGAAATTGTTTGGAGCACAAAAGCAGTAAATATCTAAATAATATATCGCCATGTGAGATTAGGTTGCAACTGAAAAAGTGTGAAACCTGGATTTTTCGAACAATTTTCACCAAATATAAAGGAATTTAAGACTATTTATGCCTATGTATATAATATTATCTTATTTTGTTATTGTACATCAATCTAAGTAGTAAAAAGCCCTTTAAATGTTTGCATTAAATCGCATTTTGTGCCGTCACATAACGTTTGCATTGAATCCTATTTTGCATCGTCACATAACGTTCGCATTCTTCGTGTTTACGATACATAATGTATAGAAGAAATGTCTATGATACTGCATTTGTAATTCCAGATGCTTTCCGAATCTCAAAACAATCATTGGATCCGCCGAAGCATTTCCTGATGCATTTCTAGCACAGCTGATTCGAGATGGTCACTGTACCGCAAAATGTCAGTTACAGTGCAATCAGTTACTACTGTCATGGTGGTCAGTTGCACATAGTACATTACGACCTGTATTCATTATCAGCTATTTCTTGGCATTAAGCCGATATATCTTACGTTATGTTTTGATAGACACACCATAGGGTTTTTAAAGGCAAACAATGTGCAGTTTTTCATCCTTCCAGTCCATCGCAGGCGCACAAGTCGCTCATAAATATTTATAGCGATGTAATTGTAAGTAAATAAAGTTTCCATGTAGCTGTACTGACCGTTTTTCTCTGTTTTATGTTTTATCCCTGAAAGTAGCCATTATTCATAGAGGAATTATTTATGTATATTTTTGTTTGCCTGACCTCACACTTCCGCTTTACTCAGATAAGTGATCAACATCTACATCATTTCATGGTTTCATTTCCAAATTCTTTAATAAAGGAATAAATAACTAAATATTTCACAAATAATTTGCCATGTACTTTGTGGTCACGCTACTCACATTGTCAACTGTGGACGGAAATCTCCCCACATTGATACGTGGGACCAGTCTGAAAGGAGTACTTATTCATCCAGGGTACATGATGCCACACCTACATTTTCCAGTGGTCTGTGTTTTTAAAATATGCAGAAGTTTGTTTATTTTCTTTTAAAACAAGTGAAAAACAGAAGCATAACAAAAGGATGAGAAAGACAACAACAACAACAACCAAATTAATAACAATTGTTATTATAACAACAATCTAAAACCATTCACCAGAACAATAAGCCAAAAAAAACACCTCAAATTTGCATTGACTTACACAAATCATAAAATCTAACACTTGTATTTCACGGTGTAATTGTAGCAATAAGCTGCCTGATAAATATACAACTGAAATGCTAGAGTCTAATCTTGTCGAATGGCTGAAATAGCTTATTTTGTCTGTGAAATTTTCTTCAAAACTTTTGATACTAGCTCTAACATTAATTTGAAGGATGATCGCCACGGAATGGACAAAATCTCAGTAATGTTATTATCTTTCTAATTCCAGATAAATGAATTTGCTAAGCATGGTCATTTAACTCAGAGAGTAATTAATATCCGTTGTGTATCGTTGTAGAAATACTCTAAATTCTCTCGAGTCATTAAGAATACTCTTAACGTGGCCATTTTGACTGCGGGTTAACTTGGTTATTTTCTTGGCAAAACATTTCGCGTGGTGTCATTTTATGTGTAGATAAAATATTAGTATATTAGATCGAGTTGAATCCTTCTGCTACAACGATCAAGTGCAAACTGATAATACGGAAAGAAACACATTTGTGTGGTTTTGTATTAATTACATGTCCTTTATCTATTTAATTGTATATACAAATATAAAGTTCATTGCTCTTTTAACGATGTCATCAAATATTTTCAATAAATAGAATTCCATTCAGAAAAGCAAACCCGGTGTAATTTCTGTACCCAACTGTATTGCAATATGACGTTACGTTTTGCACGGGCGTATATATATATATATATATATATATATATATATATATATATAATATATATATATATATATATATATATATATATATATATATATATATATATATATAGTAAAACCTGCTATAGCGGCCACCTGGATTACCTGTTTATAGAGGCAAATTTTTTAAGTCCCTTGACTGCATAATTCAATAAAAGGGTGACAATTAAATTTAACCTGTGTATAAGGGTCACCTGCGCATAAAGGTCGAATATATTCTGGTTCCTTAGGTGGCCATTATATACACACACACACACACACACATATATATATATATGTGTGTGTGTGTGTGTTGTGGGTGTTATGTACTGCCGTTTGGATTATATGCAGCCTGTATGACATTTAACTTGTGGTCGTCATTTTACAAACTGCATCGAACATGCTTAAAGAGGCCGCTTGACTTCTTCCGGAGACCTGCTTCCATCCTGTTTGGTATTTGCAATCGCTCTTAATGTTGAAATCCTTATATCCAGTTTATCGTGTTCTAATGGACGTGGGTACTTCTTCTTTTTTACTTGCTTACAAAGTTGAAATCATTATATAAGGTCACAAAAATTTTTAATGCGCTGCTAAGTTAAAGAAACGAAAATTAGGATACCAGCAATTTCCTTGGTTCTATATCACGTGGTCAAAAAAGGCTTCTTCTGGTTGACTATATACAATGTATATCCATTAACCCAAAACATATTGCCAGTAATCTCCTGATGAAAACACGTTTTAATGTACAATTGGGACCTTTGCTTTTCTTCATATTCTGCTTTTCTCGGTTAATATAAAACTTTAATCGAACTCCTATGACCAACCATTTGTTGGTAGTAACCAATATTGTCGTTCAGTGGTATTAACTCATTGATCCCTGTAGTTACATTTAAGGTCTGTCATATTTTGGAGTCTGGAAGTTAATATTGCATATAAAATTACGACAAAATTTGGATTTAAAATCATACACTCCTGAATTCTTACAGTGGACTTTACCATTCTTTGAAATGGGAAAGTCCAATTGTGGCTAAAGGGATCAATGAGTTAAGAAGATTTTAACGTTATTATGTACTGAGTTAATCCACCCTGTTCTTTCAGAATACTAAAATTATTTTTTTAAATAATATAAAGACAAAAGACGATATAAAAGTTTTATGATTTTATTCAGTTTTACTTTTGTGTAAGTGATAACTTCTTACACATTCAAAGACCCTACAGCTGAGTGCAGGTTTGAACACAGTTGTTATGGACAGTGTATTTATACATATACCGTAAGCCGAGTATTGTACACCTTAACAAAGACCGATCACAGGCGACAACTCCATACTGTAGCCCCAAATCTGACACCACAATATATGCCCTATCAATTGAGGTAAGAAATGTACGCGACTTCATATTTGGTATAAAAGGACATTCTGCTTCAGCAGGAGTGACAGATTTGGGGGCCAGCATAGGGGAAAATTTGCATAATAAATACAACTTATTTCCTCTTCAAATAATAATGATGTGTTTCAATGGCAGTGAGAAATACCGCATGAAAAATTTTACAAAGCAAAAAAAGTTGCCATTTATATGAAAACTTGTATCACAAGAGCTTTAAAGGTCCTGAATGGAGTACAAGAATATAATGACATACCCAGGAAGACATTGTTTTAAATATTCTTAAAGAATTTCACTATTAATATGAAGGAACCCATCAATTACAAAAAAAATTTTCAATACATTAGTGGTCTAGATTTCCCTAAGGCATTACAATTATCAAACGCTTTATTATGAAAACATAAACTCACTGGCGATGAATAGAAAAGGATTTCATTTTGTATCGATATACCCTGATATAAGAAGATAATGGAGACCAATGATTGGTTTAGTTTGTTCTCACGTACAAAATACTCAATTTCTCTTTAGCCACACCAAACAAAATTGGCAAGAGAAAAAAATAATAATATTCACATTCTTTTATCTTCTTTGGACAAAAAAATAAAAACAATCGTACTTAGCTATAAAGATCAAGAGGAATTATTTTTATCAGAAAATGGTGTGCATGTTCCTGTTCAACGTTGAACATAGTGCAAAGGAAATAAAAGGGACTAACAAACTCTATAACGTCCGACTTGTACACAAGCCATGCAGACCTGAGATTTAACACAATACTTTCAGTATTCTAAGATTCTTTGGTTTGACATTCTGTTACAACATAATTGATGATGATCTACAAAAGAAACATAACCGGCATTCCATGAAATGCTGCTTCAACAAAAAAAGAGAGATATGAATGGAGTCCTGGTGTAGTTCCAACACGCTAACTCGTAGAACAACTGTTAAATCAACATCAGCACTTGTTACATAACGAGGCCATGTTTCTCTTGTATTTCTCCACACCTTACATACATGCCAAAATAAATGAAGATTTCAACACTACTATCACGTCATGAAAGGCTTCAGTTAACTCATCAACCCCTGAAGTCACATTTCGAACAACCCACTTCAAAGAAGGATTAAGTCGACTGTCAGAATTTAGGGGTGTTTGATTTAGAATAAAAAATTCATAATAATTTTACATGCAATATGACCCCGTTCACTCCTAAATTATGACAGTAGGCTATACTATTTATTGATTTGGGTGACTCTAAATTTGACCACAGGGGTTGATAGGTTAAACAAAGTAACTAACGATTAACCTGATAACTTGGCATGTATGAAATCTACATTGATTGGAAATAATGAGCATCAATGTGTGAATACAGCATATCATATTACTTGTGTCTTTTGATCTTGGTGAAATGAAATTAACAAACGGAAACAAGGTTTTCCATTGTCTGTGTTCTAAATATTTCAAAAAAAGAGTAAGAATGTAAAAAATCAAACAATATGATTTACGAACTCTCCTTGTGTAGTTGATAACTGATACACCACCATAAATCATTAATGTCGACTTTTCTGATACAATTATCTTCTATGTCTTGATCTGTTTCAATTTTAAAAAAAACTTTGAAAATATCAATGTTCAGACAAAAAGGAATGAAAACTTTGGAAAAAAAATATCACTTCAGTGAAAGTTTATCCGTTTCAGTGATTGTGAACTTTAACATTGACCAAAATCTAAAGATGTGTAAACCCTGCAAACAGGAAATTGAATACCAAGGTCAAGGTTAATGAGAATTTTTTTTTTTTTACACAAATGAACATCACGACCTAGCCAAACTATCCATATCTATTATTCTGTAGACATGTGGTGCAGCATGAAGACCAAATTTTAGAGAGATTGTCTGATATTGGTGTACTAGGTTTATCAGGCACTTCCATATGATATGCTGTATCGATATAATACCCTGGTTCATTTTACAGTAATCAATAATATCAAATAGTTTTAACAAGTTTGTACAATTTACCAATATTTATCCATTTTTACAGAATGTACAAGAAACATATACAACATGTTTACACAAATCTAACATGAGAACTAACATAAACATAGACAAAATGTAAAAACTTGTATCTCATTAACAAAGCTTAAAACTTCAACAAAAACTGTTGTACTGAATTCACATTTGTCTGAAGTAAAATATGATCACAGAAGGAATTTGCCAAAATACTATACAGATCAGACATATTATTCAGATGGTGAGGGCAACAGCCAATATCTGATCCAACACATACAAAATAATGCAAGCACAACCCACATAGCAGACATTGGTCACAGGAAGAGGAGGAGTATGTTATACTTTTAACTGGAGCAAGTATAAAAGGTCAGAAAGCATCATCACAATGTCAGGAATCCCTATATCTCCAATCACACGTGGTGTCCAACACCAAGACGGAGACACAAATAGTAACATCTGGTATACATTAGTGTAGGTCAGGTAACTGATGGTGGATACGGTAATTGGATTAACATATTAGATAGATTATAAAGTATTTGTATAATCCCACACTGCACTCAACCCAAACTCTGATAATGAGTGGGAAAAGGGCAAATAAATAAAATTGGTTTTCTAATACTATGTTGCCACACTTATGTCTTGTAAATATATTTAAAATGTTCACATAAGGCTTCTACTTTGAAATTAAAGCTTCTTCTCATGTATAAATTTTGGCACTTTTTTTCCACATTTTTTCTTTCCTTTATTATTTATCACATACCCGTATACAAATTAGGGGCAGATTTTGTCTTTAAACTAAATTTCACAAATACTTATGAAAAGATAAGAATTACAAAACTGTTGAATTTAGGAATTAGACACTTTTCAATCAGTTTTGTGAAGACCACCCTAAATGATTGAGAATACATCTTGGATTCCTATGAGAATAAATATTGCGATATGAGTCACACCACTTGAGCCATATGCACAAGTGGATAACTACACTTTGGCGTATCTTGGACAAATGTTATATCATTAAAATGAATCATAATCTAAGTACTGTAACTTAATATTGTCACTTCTTCACAAAAAATCTTCAAAAAATTTTACAAAGGCAAGGAACTGAAAAAAGCTGGGGGTCCTTAGTCAAGGATAGCACTTGTCAAACATAGACATACAAATTATTACACACACAATTGTACAAAATCTGTAGTATTTACATAGCAAGTCCTTCATAGAAATTCAAGTAAAATGGATGAAAAACACCGAACACAAGTGTAAGAGTTCTGTTGTTGGCATTTTAGTCCACTTAATGTAAAAATATCAAGTTTTCATTTCAATACTCCTGAGTAAATGTTTTAACTACCAATTTGTATGTAGGGATATTCTTAGATAAAAAGTAATAACCCATTCATCCCTGAAGATTGAATAGGCTTGATCTGGATCTATATAAGAGCAAGTCCACTGGAGAAACTTGGGGATTCAATGAAGTGTCTTTTTGGAATGTTATGGTTGTTTTGTGATCAATTTAGGAAAATAAACAAACAAACAAATGATGATTCCAGTACATTTTTTGTTCAAATTTGAGCACTAACTCATTCATAAATAAATAACTTTGTACCCTTTGTGTACATCAACCCATTCACACACACGCACACAAAAATGTACAATTTCAATAGATTGAATACTAGTCAGTATTCTATACTTACATAATACCCGTAAATGAGCAGAAATAAACATCAACATGACAAAATATCACCTTCCTCTCACCTTCAAGTCTTTATCAAAACTAAGGACTGGCAATGTTATAAAGGTCAGAGTTCATGACCTTCACATAAAGTTCAATATCAACATATCCATCTGTAAATCTTTGTATTTATCTGTTATGTTGAAAAATGTTTGTAATGTACTGTATACATTTTTTTTTCTTCAAAAAATAAATTTTTCAAACCATACTGACCAAAATCTACATTGCATTTAAATTTTTTTTTTTCAATTTCAATTTTGTGAATTTTCCAATGAACTGAAGGTGTAGAGTGTCAAGGTCACCTTTGTACAAGTAAACCACATAAGTTAATTTGTAAGAAAACATTTGTATTTTAGTAATGCAAAATTTGATTTGTAGCACTATAATTTGTAGAGCACCACGCTTGGCATACTATGTGCCTGGCACTATATATATATATATATATCCTCCTCTCTGTCAACATGTTCATTGCCAGTTCTGATAAGCCATGACAAACAATCTATTAAATAACACCTGAGTTTACACACTGGCCTTGAGCATAGGTGACATAACTGTGTCCACGTAGCTGCCTGAGGTCCATAAGTTTCAGTGTCAATTTCACTATTACATCACAATTCTCCTCTGCAACTCGTTTTCACAGACATTTTCTCTTATTTGGTATAACACAACCACTGTTTCGAATACTGCTATGTACATAACATTTCATATAAATAAATCCTTTAACTGCACAGTATAAATATGTCCTTTAGCACCAAAATAATATAATCTCTATGCAGCTTTCTGAAAAATAATGAGAAAAAACTGTCATTAGTATAGAGCAATACACAAAGCAATATGTCAACTTTTGTACATTACTAAATTCAATTTCAATCAGTGTATTTCTATCTATATTTTGAGTACTGGTAGTTCTATCCATATTTGGAGTATCTTTACCTATTTTCTTTTTTTCAGTAAAACTAATTATATATCGAGTACCTATACTTCTACCTATATTTTAAATACTGGAAGTTCTACCTATATTTTGAGTATCTTTACTTATATTTTAAGTACATTTACGACTTTTTTAGGTACAGCACTTTCGTACTTTAACACATCAAACGTTATATATTCTGATATAACCCTCACCTGCTAGGATTTGGTACTGGAATCGGAATCTGAGGACTCTAATTCTCTTTGCTTCCGTCTTTTGCTCTTATAACTGTGATCACGATCTACATTTTCTACTGATCCTAAAAACAGAATAAAAAGATTTAGTCACAGATAGTTCATAAAAATTATTTCACAAACAGTGATAAATATGCATGTACATTCTATCTTTCTCTCTGAACATTGTCATTAGTCGATGGGCCTATTGTAATTTAGCTGCCATTTCAAGTAAAGTCAGAAGAAATGGTCTGGGTTAAAAAGAATTTAATATAGCAAGCTATTCAAACAACTGTAAAATTATCCAGAGTTAGAACAACATACTCAACAAAGATGTAACCAACCTAATCTCTAACTCTATTCAGTTATAAAATGTCATATATCTGCATTACCAACACAGGCAGATGTTGATGTGGTCATAAACGTCATGGTAACACAACATATGGACATGTGATAGAGTGGAAGCGACATCATGTGCCTAGGAACAATTTATTGCTAGCAGGATATCTTTCTTTCCTGGACACATGATCTCACTTCACTCTGTCACATGTCCAGTTCTACAGATTTGATAGTTGTTATACTATACATCAAGAAACTTGTCTCTTTACATTTCTGAAAATATTCTTGTCTTTTTAAAGCACGACTGTTACATTCATTTTAAATTTGACATAATTCATTATATATGTTTCCAATAAAAACTAATATATTTCATTCTTCATTGACACAAAACTGCAAAATTTACATTTGAGAAATACTGTAAATCAGAAAATTTTCGCGGGTCATTACTTTCATGATAAACATGTTCTAAACTTACTTGCTAAGATAGTTTTGCAATTTCGAATGCCCATTCCCATAAACTATTATCAAACTTCATTACGCGACAATTTAATTACCGTGAGTGAGAGCTCTCGCAAAATTACATGTGAATAAATTCCCTTGAATAAAACCGTTTTTACGGTAGTTTGAAAAACTTTGGATAATGCAAAATATGTTTACTTTCAACTAGACTCATTAGGAAGTGAAAGGGAGATAGATATAAACCTCATTATAGTCAGATGAAATAGTTATTCTGAGTTATATAAAATAATACAGTAAAACCTGCTATAGTGGCCACCTCTATATAAGGAGTGCCTGTCTATAAAGGCCAGTTTTGAAAAGTACCATGACCTGCACATGAAGGCCAATATTTTCTGGTCCCCTGGGTGGCCCCTACATAAAGGTTTTACTGTATAAGAAATGCCTGGGAAAGAGAGATACCCTCACTATAACTGGTAATTTATTATATAGGGTCTTGTTATAAGTGGAGTTCACTGGTGCTAACAACAACAACTCATAAACATAAAGACTGGTTACCTGGTATTGGTGTGTGTACTTCAACTTTGACAGTAGCTGTGGCCTTGACCCTGGTCACATGATGTATCTGTGGTGTTGAAGCTACAGATTCTGGTGGTGAATTCTGCAACAGAAAACGAAACAAAATTAAACATGAAGAAATGTAAGCTGCATAGAAACCACAGAAAGTTTGTTACGACACAAATTTGGATTATTTCCCTTTCTCCAGCAGTGAGACATTACACTAAGTTACAATCTCTTATAAGCAAACAGAAAGCTTACATTTCTACTACTGCTGGAACTGCTGCCACCTCTACCATCCATTGGCACTGTCGTTGTCTCTACAACAACCTCTGGTTCCACTATAATCTCATGTGAGGAATACTGAGTAGGTTCTTCGGTAATAGTTGTAAGTGATAAGTCAGATGGCATCCTTGACAATTTTGGATATAACCGTCTACTGCTGCGTGTTGCTTTAACGGGTTTCTTCTTTGGTTTGGGGGAAGGTTCAGGGGATGGGGTTGATATTCTATCCTTGTTGTCTTTTGGTCGGACCTGAAAGGGATTATTCGTATAGTTTACAACCAATTATAAGAAAAATATGAGAATTCATATCTTTTAAGCAAATGTTTAATTGTATCAATTTTTAAAGAAATATGCTCTAGAATAATAAAATTACTAATATTCTCTAAGATGAAATTGATCTAATTTATTTACCTCTCCTTTCGGTCCCAAAATTGACAATATGACAGGGAGAAGCAATAATCCATTCAACAGCCCAATGGCAACTAATCCGGCTAGCACTTTAAAGAAATATCTGTAGAAGAAGAAAAATAACAATAATAACTATGATAATCAATGCCAGTAATAAAAAAGTAATAATCATATATAATTGTAATAACTGACAAAACAAAAATAAATCTAGCGTAAATAATACTTCATACTTTCAATCCGGCTTAATTTTTCGATATTTTTATCCCTTAACAGGGAAAACTTAAAATGTAAGATGAATTTTTATGGTGAATAATTGAAGCACAAACATACATATCGTCCATAAGACGATGGTGAGTTTGGGAGAATTTTAGACTGAGTGAATACGTTTATTTACACATATTCCAATCTTTGAAAGAAGTGAAAAAAAAAAAAAATAAACCAAACACTATGTAAATAATAACAAGTGTTGAAAAATAAGATGATGCGAGTTTATGTACAACTTAGGATAAATTTCTCTCAAGAATCTTACGTGCTATTTCAAACAAAATAATATATATATATATATATATATATATATATATATATATATATATATATATATATATATATGTACTGCTTGGAGCATTTGTTAAAACAATATCTGACATTGATAAGCTCCATACCTAACAAGTTCTGTAAACACCCCCAATTTTATTTATTTTGAAGACTTCTCAATGTTATCTACCATACAGTCCCCCAGACCACACAGCAGATTGTGTTAATAAAGCGATTAATGCCACTTGGTAAAATGAAATAAGATCAAACCAAGGCACAGCAACTCTATCAGTAGAAGATAGTGCTGGAAAAAAACCTATAAATAACATGCATTGTTGGCAACCTGCCCCTGTTCCATCTTGTATTGCTTTTCACATCAAAATGGCACCAGAAATACTTGTGTTTTATGTGTACAAGGAGCTTAAAGGGAGCACCTCTCACGTTTTCTTTCTTTCTTCCATTCTTTCTCAAGCCATTCAAATTCACTGCATACTTACACAAAAACATAACAGTAACAAAAATACACTTGACAAGTGATTATATAAAAGAAAAACTTGCAACCGGTTAAATACACTCCGACAGATCTGTACAAAGTTCCTTGCTAAGAGTCATAAAAAATGATTCGGTGTTGACACCTTACCAAATCTTTCCATCACTTGTTTTTTATGTCTTCGCACCTTATCTAAACACTTCATTACATGTACGCAGAAATATTCATTTCTTCAGCAGATTATTACAGGGGGTAGGGAACAAAGCCTTCCCAAACACCACCAACGCACAGCTGCTTGAGAAAATTGGGTATGCGTCTCCATTTTCAGTCTGAAGACTTTTCACAGCTGACTTGTATCTTCGTTGATAGAAACTAAACTTTTCACGTCCTTTCCTGTACATCTTACAAACAGATAAACTAAACCAAGCATTGCCTATCTTAATTGTATAAATATTTAAACTCTATCAAAACTAATTCCTCGACTTCAATTTTCTGTGCATTTATACACTGCGACATCTGTGACTGTTCCCATACTGAAAATACTGCTGATTTCACCTACATGTCAAATACTGCGAATAGTCGGATAATCATATTGTTGCACCAAGACTTCTATAATCCAATCTACACTAATTCAACCATTGTTACACAACATTTGCTGAAAATGGAAGTTTCTGTGAGGTTGACTTCCAAACATATTTTCATACTTAATTTATTATTCTCTGTAGATCCATTGTCTTTTGAGAAAAAAAAGAAATTCAAAACAACAACAGCAAAACAAAACAAAACAAAAAAAACAAAACAAAAACATTTATCCTGTAACCTACGAGTATATTCAAGTTTAACTATATACACACTACTGGTGTGTGTGTGTGGGTATGTGTGTGTAAGTGTGTGCATGTGTGTGTATGTGTGTGTGTGTGAGCATCTGTTTTTGCTAATATGTAATTTATCTGTCCATTTTTTAAAAATCTGCTTTCATAGGTGACCACCACAATTATAACCTACATCTAAAAGTTTCACAAAACTCTACAATTTCCATAATCCTTTGCCAACATTAAGTTCAACTATACTGTCCCCAAGCAATATGTTACATCAGACTAAATTGTTTTGACAATCAAAAGCCATTTTTAACGTACAAATGATTCAGTCTGTAATGTTTTTGTAATTTTCTTCTTTTCTTTTTTTGCATTTCATCATGAAATACAGATTTTTTTTTTTTAGACATGAATGAAATTTATTAGGAAAGAAAACAGAGAAAATTGCAAACTAGAAAACTCGACTGACCATTTTAAAAATAAACAGCCCTGACATACCCAGTGCTTTAAGTAGTTCTGTCAATGCACTTGAAAGGGGAAAAGTTTATACATGCAAATTGAATGAGACTCCGAGTCTACATACAGAATTACTTGTTCGACAGCAAAACGTGATTAAAGCAAATAAGAGTAAACCAAAATAATGCCAAATTTATCACAGATTTTAAACCTCTACAACAAAACACTACTATATTGATACAGTGTCCGTGTGATGGACCACCAACGATTGTGAACTTAATACAGATTTAAATCTTCTGTTTGAAACAATACTGTGGTTTTACACAGGTAAAACACAAAAAGTCAAGAATGTAGGTGCACGACTGCACATAAGATTTCTATCTGCCATATTATCTATTTAATCATCAAATTATCCAGTTCAACAAGTCTTGGGATTTTAACTTAAAAAAAATGTTTAAAAACTTGTTCTTAGACCCTCTATGCCATCATGATACAGCAATTTACGAAAACACAAACAGGAAAAAAAAAAAAAAACTTCCATAGGACTTACAAAGACATCGTTACATTATAAAGGTGTTGATTTTTTTTCCCATTTTGAAACAGAAAATTTGTTACAGATTATCAGTCAAATTCAGTTATAAACAAATCAACTTTTTGTAAATCTTTTTTTTTTAAAGATTTTACAATACTGTTTTCTAGAGTAACAAATTAATATCTATTGTTTACTTTTAAAGGTAAACCAATCTTGTCATATCTATTCTTTATTTTGGGAGTTCTATATACTAATCCTTCCTGCCTCACTACTTCTATTTGTTAAAATCTTATATCATGCGCTTTCCTGGCAATTTTCAGAACAGCAATACACTCTGCTGAAATTAATTTTGTATGATATACAATCAGTCAGATTAGAAATTTATTACGGCTCTGACTTAAGATGTCAAGATATAAATGCTAACTTGCAAAATCCAACCGATTTATCTGACGAATATGAGTTGATTCACACATCAATTTGCTTTTCCCCCCCTTAACCATACAATGCAACCGTTTCTTTGTTTTATCTTGTTCTCCAAGTTTGATGTGCCAGTTCGCAACCCTCCTGTAACTCATTAGAAAATTAGATTTCAAAAGATTTGATTATAAAAATGTTATTCCCCTCAGACAGACCTAACTGAAGTAAATCAAGACTTAATCAGCCTTCTACAAAAACATCTTTATGGACCAACAAAACCATACCAAAATCCCATCATTTTTAATGTGTTTGAAATCTTTCAAGAATACTTGGCCAAATATCCTGATTTTGTGGTAATTTCATTTCCGCCTTAATGAAGACATAATTTTTACAAAAACAAGCTACTTGGGTGGTCCGTATTCTAAGCTTATATGCATGATAACGTTCAGCTCATCTCCTTACTTATAAAACCGACAGTATGAGGCTCCTTGGGGGTATATCAATGGCATTCCGTTTAATGTGTATTTATTATTACTAACAAACTTGGTTGGATATACAAATTTGAGTTTTCTGTTATGGAAAGCAATTATGATTGTAGACCACCCAATCTGTATATATTTAAAAGGGACGGAATAAAAACAATTACATGTGCTAAACAAGTGAAGAGCTATAAATTAAGGTAAAATTGCCTTTCCCTGTGTGATTTTTGTTTAAATTATACACGCAATTAACGAGTTGGAGAATTTATCTTTTGCCTACTTTAACAAGACTTTTAAGATAAAAATGACTTTTTAAATTCTAATCTTACAATCCACACAATTACAGATAAGAAAAATTCTTTTTTTTTTGGTCTCAAGTCCCATTGATGAAAAAAAATCTTTATGATGTACTTTATTCAAACATGTTTATACAACAATAAATACAAATCCAGTGAATTAAAACTGACTTTCTAAAGTCTTACTAACACGTCCTTACACATGACAGCCCTACACACACAAGCCGATAATGCTTGAGGAATTACAAAACCAAATTGGGAGGTAAGAAAGTGTGGGAGAGTAATTCTACGAAACCCATAAACTAAATCTCGGAAACGTAACTAAGAAACAGATAAACGATCATGTATAAAATTGTCTAACGCTGGCTTTAAACCTAAATCTCAATTTCTCACAAGATTTGTTATGGGGGATTTACAGAATTTGTTTAATCTATTCTGTGCCGTTGCTTTCCTCATGAACAATTTTATTTGTCCTCTCTTATCTTGTAATACTTCGACTGTTTTTTCAAGCAGGCTCTTTGTACTGTTTATTCAAAAACCTTGGTTTGTATAATGAACCAAATAGATTACACATACATTTGTGATTATGTTACTGTTAATGCTTGAGATATTTCATATCCATCGAGTTGGGTGGTCGCCTTCTATACTTTGAGTTTTATTGCACTGTAAGGTAAAAGCTAGTCTATTTATCTTGAGAGAAGGGGCCTAGGACAATGGGATATATTATACGCCTGACTGACTTACAATGGCTGCCTATTCGAGCAACAAGTAGAAAAATATTTGCCACATTTGCTTTGGTACATATTCAAATGTTTAGGTGAAAACCTATTTTTATTAACTTACTCTCTTTACAAAAACTATACAAAAACGTGGATGGTTTTCAAACAAAAAGACCTAACCTTTGCTGAAACATTGGCATAAAAATAATGTGATGACCAAAAAAATAGCGTTGGTACAAATGTATGTATGAAATGACCGGAAATAATTTTTTGTGTTCCCGGCTCACAGCTGTCCACATTTACACAGTAAATCACTCCCTTTTTCAATTAGAATAGATTCCCCCCAATGTGCCTCACAAAACCTGAATGAACTTTATTAAACTGCTGGCATCTCAAAATGCTATGGCTCTGTTTAAATACTTGCCTAAACACACTTGTCTGTAGTATCTCTGCCTAATTATAAACATTTAAATACTAACTTCTTCTTTCTATCTCTGTGTTTAAATTTATCTTTACTTACACTTAGCAAACTTCACAAAACATATTTATTTTACAATAAAGGAAAACCTTGGCTTTATTTCTATTTGATATTTACAACCACCTGGCTTGATACAATGTTAATCTTTGAATTTTTCTCTTTTTCTTGTTTTAATTCAACCTCTTCGTTACTACTGCCATAACATCAGCTTCAAATCTTCTTTCAGCCTTGTGTACCAGATACAAAGATTTTATTGGCCATGTGCATCAGGATTTAATGAGCACATTTTCCCCTCCAGAAAACTTTCCACCAAAATTATCCATTAAGTGATAATAAAATCCCCCTTTTTATCAGTACTCCAATGAAATCATATTGGATTAAACTATCTGTTTGAAAAAAGGAGTGGGTGGAGGATATTTGAAACACTGCAAACTACATATGTATAAAAGGTGCAAAACACAGAATATCTATCTATCTATCTATCTATATATGTATATATGATGTACTGCAATTCACTTATAAAGCTACTCTACAAAGTATCGTAAAACCTTTTTAATATTTCAGTAAAATTTCCCTTTTCCATAGACAAATTTTTGTCTCAAGATTAATACGCTTTTTAAGCATTTTCCAGGAAGAATAAAACTTGACATTCTTATCCATAAATGGTTACCATCTCATCTCTTTCCTGATTTTAGCATTGTCATACAAGTATGTACTTGTTCTTATCTTTCAAACAAAAAAACCTGATAAATTTTCATATGCAGTAAGTGACAAGTTTTATCGACATCAATTTAACATACACATATTAACGTAGTGAATAAATTGTCTTGAAATATCAAATCGTAACCCAGCGGATCTCTTTTCGATATTATGCGTCATAATGATGATGAAGATTGTAAGTTTTATTTTTGAATCAAGAAGTAATAACCAGCATCAACTCAATAGTCTTCAGAACAGATGTACTGAATTCAGACGCGACATACTGAATTCAGACGAGATGTACTGAATTCAGAAGAGATGTACTGAATTCGGAAAAGAGAAGTACTGAATTTGCACTAACCAATTATAATTAATTCCATTCACCCAGGGAAAAAAAATTCACACCATCAAATTCCAATGAACTTAGTAAAAACAATTCATTTATGATACCTCAGCCATTTCAGTAGCCTCTAAATGAGTTCCAGAAACAACTCCTTTCAAATATGTCAAATAAAATATTGCTAACAATACAAAACCTCTTTACAACATTAATATCTATACACACATATGTAGATTGATGTAAGTCCTATACAATGGGCATTGTAAGGAAATGGTAACAAACTAATACGTATATCTGCATTCTACACATTTTCCCATTCCAGTAAATTCTCCAGGAACACATGTGCACCTGCTTACAAATCCCAGCTATTTTTCTTGTAGATTCAACTATACAGTTTGTGCATATAAAACAGAATTTCTCATTTTCTCTTAGCATGTTCAATCTATAGCAGTAAACGTTAGTAGATTGGAATGTCCATAAAAGTTTTAGTATTTTTAGATAAATAAAAACATATTGCAGTAGTTTTCTGAACAGGTGCCTTCACTGATTTATACTTTGTTCCAAAATAAAACCAAAAAACCAGTTTTCTACCACAAAATTCATTCAACATTCATTTTCTCTTTCATCTCAGTTTTGTGTCACTTTTATCTCGGATCACTCACTTTCAGTAAAAATTCCATCCAGACTATACCAAATATACGTGGAATAAAGATTCAACTTACTTTACTATGAATTCAAACTCCGCCCCAACCAACATGACAATTCCCAACAAGGTGGATATAGCACCGTGAACAACAGGAGCGAATGTGTGTTCCAGGGACATGACCATCCTTTTATTTCTTGAACCAATTGCTGTCAAGAAACCCTGCAAAACGAAATGAAAAAAGAAAGATGAAAGCTTATGGTGTATACATAAATATCGGCTAATTATTTATGATGATGATGAAATAAGCATAAAAGTTATAGATAAAACAGCTATTTTCGGCACCGAGACATCATTGAATCACATAATTGACTTTAATTTTTCAGGTATAACATTATGATATTGATAGTTATAACCACACATCTAAAACTGAAATTGATTCTCATACAACATGTCGGTGTTACTGTGCGAGTTTTATGACTTTACAAAACTAATGTTAACATAACTTTCAGATGTGTGGAGCCTTTCCTTTGAATGTTATTGTAATACTTTTATAGTTTTACGACTATCGTGTTATTGGTTGGCAGAGTTTCCAACTTTTATCAACAAAAATATGACTGAAGTACACCGCAGTGATTAAAGCATATTTAATCTTGTGAAATTGAAAAAGTTGTCTGCCAATTACAAATTTTTGTAAAAAATTAAAATTGTAAAATATTTTGCTGCATTTCAATAGAATCACTTTCTGATTTATTGCGATGTGAAGACACTCAGAGGAATTTTTAACACCAAAAAAACAAAAACAAAACAGTATGACAACTTACCACAGAAATGTGAACAGTAAATTCCACCCCGATCCCAACACTGACAATGAGTATCACAGCAGGAACAGCACTCAGTTTCACGTCCGATAGTCCCATCATACCAAAGAGTTCCAATACCATCAAAGTCAACACAACGGACTGAAAAAAGAAAAAAGAAAAAATAATTAGATTGGATTTCAAGAGAACATTTTACTAATATTTCAAGTGAATTTAAACAGAATCCAAATGTCAAAAAGAATTAGTTCAAAATCACAAAGACGATAAAAAAAAGATTGAATATTAATCATCTTCTATTGAAGTGTTGGCAATTACAGTTGACTGGATATTTACTGAAATTCAAAGTAATTAATCAATTTAACTGTCTTTGTTTTTATCCTTTGAAGAAGTATTTTTTTTTTTAACTTACCACAATGCTTGCCAGCCACGGATTCATTAATACAATCGTGAGAACAACGAAAGTGACGAGTAGTACACATAGTATGGCCATGGTCAAATAAAAACGTAGGTTGATGTACTGCTCCCAAAATGTAAAGGGAACCCCACTTGGATAATTCGGAAGTCCCTTGTCTGTAAATGTATCACATATTGCACGGATGGCCTGTAAAACATGAAAAAACACATTCTTAAGACAACTGTATTGGACCCACTGGGCTAAAAATTTAAGAAAATTCTCCGATTTAAGCCTGCTCAGCCAATAGGATTTCAGGATTAGTTAAAGTTGAGTAGCGTTTTCTCTATACATGTAAGGTATGAATATTCTGCATATTTCATTTTAAATAGTGAAAACACTTATTTGCAAATACAGATAACAACAATCTATTGCACTTAACATAGTTAAATAAGTTTCCATATAATTATATCAAACTCTTTTTCTCTGTGACTCTCTAACCCTTCCCCCCCCCTCTCTCTCTGTATACACTTACTGTAATAGTATCAATGACAACTTCAGTTGATGTCAGATCATTCAGGTAGAAAGGTAGCTGTGTGTACACTAATGGCTGTGATTTGGGCACTGAAAAAGACAAATAATGTCATTAAGTCATTGCAAATATATACAAGAATTTTATTGAGATGTTTGGAAAATAATGATGCAAAAAACAAAGTCTCTAATAATGAAATGATGATTATTTATCACCTGTGTGGTGACTCACTTGTCCACTTGGTGGCCTTCACCTTGTTATTTATGGAGTCATGATCTGCATTCCAAGATCAAACTAACTGTAAATAACTACATATATCCCTCCAGTTTACCACACAGACCCATGTTACCTGATTTGTTACTATAAATAACATCTTTTGAGGATATCTAAGGGATAAAATGACTACTGGGTAAGAGTATGATCAAAATTGAACAATAGATGTTTGTTTGTTTATTGTTGTTTAACATCCCACTCAAGAATATTTCACTAATAGAAAACTATGAACAAAACCATCACTTTTTCTTAAAGGAAACATGTTACCGTAATTAATTTGATTCTAATCAAATTTCAAATATAAACAAATTTCTCACCTTTAAGCTCATAATCTAATGGATCGTGGATCCAGCTTTTTGGAGGTGGATGGAAGTTGCCCTGCGAGGCAGCATATGCCATCGCATCGTTTGATGACCAGGCAGTGAGGTAGTTATAAAAGGCATCGGGAGATATTATACCCTCCGAATCTACGAGTTTACTGGTCGTAATCTACAAGATCAAAAGAAATTGATGTTAAGATTCAAATCGTAAAATACATGTACCAGACCATAATGTAAAAAAGATCATTAACAATAATCTTATACATGGATATATCTAAATAGAGTGAATTGGTTTTTTAATATCATATAGAATATTTAAAAAAAAACAAAATTAAATTTAAATTAAATTTTAATTTAATTAAAATTTTTGAGGTCTTGTCATAAAGCACATTATCATAAGGAGTTCATTACTTTTAATGAAGATGTCAATTTTTTGGTGTAAGGTGCATACATTCTACCTGTATCATAGTGTTTGAGAAACATTGTATTTTGGGGTAAAAATTAGAATTATCATACCTAATTGATACAAAATAAATAAACAAAGTACCGGTAGTAAGATTTTCCTTATACCAAAGACAACAAAGAATTATCAAGGTAACTTGGTGTATTTACATGGCAACGAGTTTGTGATACACTTACCCTTGTGATATCGGTTGGGTTATCAACATCTCCCGTTTGTAGTAAAAGTTTATAAGCTAGAATGCCTTTGTCTGTAGCATTGGGCTTCCAGCCATTCCTGTCTATCCTTCCTTCAGCAAATTCCTGATCGAAGGATTTCTGTAAATCTGTTACAGGATACAAAAATTTGATTTACAGCCTTTTATAATAATTAATGGCATTCAAACAATGGTAGATTTGTTTGTTCGTTTTTTGGTTTTTTTTGACAGTTCACATAATTTACATTTAACAAATCAGTCGATCATTATAAAGTTAAGTTTCACTCGTTACCTGAAATTGACAAAATCAGTTTTATGATAATATACACACCTTGTAACCAATACTTGAAGTGGTCCAACCAAAATGATGGCATAGAACCATCCTCTCGCTTGATAATTTTGTCAACAGTTTGGAAAGACCTGTGATACTGAGTTAACAGTCTCTGATTATTTGGATAGTCAAAGCCATCCTGAAAATATAGAAAAAGAAAAATGACGTACTAATTGCTGGGTGTAAAATTGTAGTTCTGTAAATGTAAAATAAATCAACAAATTCACAGATTTTTGAAAATAACATCAGATGAAGATCTGTATGAGAGAGAGAGAGAGAGAGAGAGAGAGAGAGAGAGAGAGAGAGAGAGAGAGAGAGAGAGAGAGAGAGAGAGAGAGAGAGAGAGAGAGAGAGAGAGAGAGAGAGAGAGAGAGAGAGAGAGAGAGAGAGAGAGAGAGAGAGAGAGAGAGAGAGAGAGAGAGAGAGAGAGAGAAAACAGTGGTGAATGCACCCTTACATCAAGGTGTTGGCATTGTGCCATGGTTCTTACATAAGCTATCTAATCCTACCCTCTTTTTACATTGGTGTATAAAAGAAAACTGATGAAGATGCAAGATGTCAATGAAAACCTCTTAATTATTTACTGTGTATTTACCTTTGTAACTAAATAAATATTGTAGTATCCAAAATATTTGGACTGAGCCTCTAGGAATTTGTACTCTGGCGTTCCTTTTGGAACAACATCTGTTAGGTCAAGGCCATCTTTGACCTTTGTGACACCGTAAATACTAATGCTGATCATAACAATGAAGGCCACTATTGAGAAAACCTGAAAGAAAAGATACGATGGTTAACATGTGATAAACCAGTAAACAAATTCATGTTGTTAATTTTACTCCGATCAGAGGATATACAGAGGAATCTGTCTTGTAAGACCACCCTGCCTGCCTCTGATATATGGTCTCTCAAGACAGATGTTCACTCAAATGGAGTTTTATTTAAAGGATTATTTAACCAAGTGGTTTTCAGAATCCGTTCTCAGAAGACAGGAGGTCTTTCATGAGAGTGGTCTCTCAAGACAGGTTCTACTGTAGTAATACTGAAGTGTCTTTACCTTAACGTAAGTCTTCTGTAGAAATGGCCCGTACATATTTGTTGCCAGGCTCGATAATGTCGTAGTGAGACATTTCCTCTGAGCTCTAGCAAATCTCTCTTGACAAGATATGCCATCTTCAGGTGTTAGGCACTGTCTTGAAGATGTCGTAGATGGACAGACTGAAATAACAGGTAAATCGTTAGGATTAGATTTTTTTAACTGCTGACTACAAAGTAAAGTGATATGGTACAACTTTTTGAAAATTATATAAATCTATGTCAACTGTCTAGAAAAAAGAAAGCATTTTAAAGTTATTGACTATAACAATCTTTACTGTTAACTTACTGTGGACTAAAAATTTAGTCCATACATTTTGTAACTGACTTTTGCTTACCTGCAGAGAGAGATGTATTACGTGACACAAACACTCCGTCATTGGGAGGTAGGTTGGTCGAGGATGGCGCCAGGCTGGTGACTGTGCCCATACCATCTGGACTGCTTTGTGCCACAGTGTTATGTAGGACCACAGCGTTGTAACTAGGCGGTGGACTTGAACTGTAGCTAGGTGGTGGAGGACTGTAGCCTGGCGGTGGACTTGGCTCCCTGGCGGCCTCACAGTCACTATGCTTTGGTTGCAACTCTATAACTAAATCTTTTGTATCTGCAAAGCTACAAGACACAGAAAGATATCGTACCTCAGTTTTAAATCGCCCTCTAGTGTATTTATCATTTATACATACATGTAAATATCATAAGTACGAAACTGAATATAACACTTATCATATAAATCTACCCAGTCTTATAGTAACTGAGATTTTACATCAGTGTGCTATTGCAGTCAAATAGAGATGACCAGTTTATGAAAGTGAAAGGGGGGAAGGTAGTAATTCAGGAATTATGTATTATGGGAGAAAACTACCAATGTACATTTTAGCATAATGTTTGAATGCTGTCTGACAATTGGCTTCATTTTAAGTCTATCAAAATGTTAGAGAGACCTGTGAATGAAATAACAGGAATCTTGGACTATGAGCTATTATGATATTAACATTAACGTACTAAGTATATTAACATACTGCACAGACATCGACATGAATGAAAGTTTCTTGTATGTTCTGATTTTATTAAGGTTATAAGGTGCTGGATAATAAAGATACAACAAAAAGGTTACAGGTAAGGTAGCAGGTATGCTGGGTATAATAAAAAGATTCAAACCTTTGGAAACAGCAGAAGATATCCACTCTACGATCATCTTTCCTGTGCAGGTCCAGACTGCAGATGGCAGGATAAACCAATAATACAGACATTAAATTAAAGAAAATCAGCAGGCCAGCCTACAATGGAGAGAAGTAGTCAAATTATAAGCCATGTCTGGAGATTTGGTGTTCAGCAAATTAAATGAGGCGATAACCTGTATTTCCTATTATATTACCAATGAGTGATTTTAAGTATTATGATGTTGGTAATACAAGTAGTAAAACAATTCACAATGGTTACTGGTATAGATTTACTTTGAAATGTTCATTTTTTATTTGTTGACCATATCAAATACTGTATGTATACAAGCAATTTTTTTGTTTCTTTGCAATGTACACATAATGTACCATATGAATAATATTTTTGAATTAACAGTAGAGTTATTTAGTGTGTGTTTTTGTTTGTAAGTGAGCTATCCCCCCCTCCCCCACACTCCAAAAAAAATTAATGAACAATATCATAAAAAATGCCCCCATCCCATAAAAAAATTATAAATATTAATCAAATTTATTGAAAAAAAATATATATTCAAAATATGTCAAATATTCCAGTGTATCTAAATATATTATTCAGACATGCCATTGTCAGAGTGCACTCTTCTTATATATAATCTTATACGTGTACACGTGTAGACAAAATCTTATTGTACACACACAAAAAAAAACCCATTTAATGTACTAACAGATACATATGTAGCCTACATACATGTACTAAAAGTAGATACACACTCATTTTCATGTTTACAGTTTAAAAGACCTAAAGTATTCTATGAATACCTTTTTAAGTATTTACCCTATAATAAGTAACAAATTTTTCAGATTCCTAAAGTTCAGCTACTCTATCTAGTCTGCTTTATGTGTGTATAAAAAATTCTCTCTCTCTCTCTCTCTCTATATATATATATGCTGAAGGTAAGATATATGACCCTCCCTATGAAAGCTTTTACACTAAACAGTACAATTACATATATATATATATAAAGTTTTGTCTTATCTGCCATGGTCTGTACGTATGCCATATTCTACTAAAACATTCTGCCCGAGGGTATTAGCAGCATAATTTACCATTTTTGTGTCAAACAGGTTATTATTTTTACAGAATATCTCCATTAATGGGCACACATGTTATTGACGATGTATATCTGTCTATCTGTCTCCGACACCTGTACTATTGATATAAACCAGACCTCCCAAGTATCTTCCCATCACTAATCATTTTTTTGGTCATTTATTGCCAATCTTCCACATGACATAATTTTTTTTTCTCTCTCTCTCTCTCTCTCCCATTGTATCTCTCCCCTCTCCCTCTCTCTTTTTTTTTACCCCCCCCCCTCTCTCTCTCTCTCTCTCTCTACAGATAATAGATTTATAAATTCATCACTAATGGATTGCATTATCTAATGTGACTGTTTATACACCTAAGTTCAGTGAACTACAAAAGTACCTCCATCAGAACACACAAGCTTTCATAAACTAAGTCAAGAATCATGCATTCATACAATCCGTTCATTCCAGTGCATTACATACACTTGTAGCATTGTATTTTTCCTCTTGTCTTCCCATTGTATGTCCCTTTATATGTTAACTATAGAAAATGTAGGTTTACTAATATTTATAACCCAGTGAAGTCTTACTCCATAACAAATACCAGTGGTCTTACCTGCATGGAAAATGCCCTAAGAGCTGGGATGGGGATGATGGATGCTGAGAAGAATGCCAACATGATTGTAATAGATGTCAACAATACAGTGACACCTGTCCGCTTTAAACATTCACCTGTCTGCTCCTGTGAAAAAGAGAGTGAAGATGAGAAAAAGAGAGTTACACATTTATTTAGCCCATGCTAAAATTCTTCTCCTCTCATAAAAATAAAGAGATAGGACTGATGGCTGTTTAAATGTATCCAAGTTCATATCAAGTTACAGTATCACTTTCTTAATCTGCGTTTCTAAATATCTTTACTTCCTCATCAAAATTTTCAAAATCTGATATGGTAAAACCTAGGAGGCAGTCCATGGCTACCTGAATAATCATCTTATCTAGAAACAAAACTTTTAAGGCATAATTCAAATTTTTAATACTGGTACATAAAGTTCCTTTATCTTTATTACTATGTGACTCATTTTGACTTTTACTCTGTATTAAGGTTACACGAAGGATGCACATATAAGCCATTTTTTTTTTTTTTTTTTTTACATCTCTATGTTTTGTATGATCTATTTGGCTGTAGTAACTGTACATGATAACCGATTACTTGGTATCACTTTTATAACATGAGTTAAAGGAATATGTATGTGACTGGTTTCTACAAATGAAACCTATACATACAAATACATTTATTTACTAACACATACCAAGGTGCTGCTTTTTTAAATTCAAATATATCAAGGTATACTTTTTTATATATATATTCATTCATATTTCATTTCTAACCTTGCAGAATTTTTATTTTTTAAAAAAAGATTTGAAAAATTCCAATGATGACAAAAACATTGCATAAAATTGTTGTCAAGATTTTTATCCTAACTGATGAAGGCAAAAATTTATCTAAATTCATGTACAACTCAAAACAGAAGAAAAACATGTTCAAATTTCAACACAACCAAGTCAAACCTGTGAATAAAATGTTTTTAAGACACCCTGTATCATATGATCACAATAAATACTTACTGAGAGAATTTTATATATTATTTTTTTAGGGGGGATCCTTTCTTTTCATGAAGGGGATGATATTTTTTTTTATTATTTTGCATTAAATCATTTTTATGATGGAGTGACAGGTTATCATAGGTTTGAGTGTGACTTCTCTCTTAACATCTTTTTTATTATCATATGCATTTCTCTAGTACATGAATCACCATACAATGTGTTTAGAATGAGATAAAAAATCAACTTACAGAAAGTGGAATGTGTTTGTTGCCTGCATTTTCAGCATAGGTGTGGGCTATTAGAAACATGTCATCTACACCTAAACCCAGGGCCAGAAACGGAATTATCTGAAAAAAACATTACCATTACTCGTTAACAACACCATCGTTAATTGTCTTTACCGATCAAATACCACCGTAAAAATAAAAAATAAAAGAACAAGAAAAAAACGAAACCCTTGGTTGGCTGTCTATTCTCATATCATCGTAAAAAATAATGACATCCAATTACTAACGATCAGGAGATGTTTTACGTAGCTTTCACCGATTCTTACACAGAAAAGCTATATACATAATAACAATAGTCAGTTCAAATGCTGGCAGCATTTTTCAAAGTGCTCTATCATGTTAAATGAAGGCTTCAGATTGTTTTTTTATACATGTATCTCTTTCTCTGTGCATGTTATAAAAAAAAATGCTGATACTGAAAATGAAAACTTTGGATGGTGGATATTTGTTATGACATTACGGCGGAATATGAGGGGAATACAACGTGTCATATTTTCTGTGACACTGTATACATCATGTCAAATGGAACTAATTCATGTACCATGTGATACCCGATAACATTTGTGCAGGACTATTGTTTCTATTGGTGATGAAATAACATTAGAAGACGATATCCCGCACTTACGTCATATCAGCAGCATCACCAATAGAAATAATAGTCCTGCACAAACATTATCGGGTATCACGTGGTACATGAATTAGTTCCATTCTGTAGATATTCTATTGGCAGTCAATCAACAACCCAGTACCACACATATCATCATCTGCTAATTCTCTGATGTAATGTAAATCAAAATATCATACTCCATTGAATTCTCATCACTCTTTAAGTTTATTCATTTGATTGGTGTTCCACTAGAGTGCCGATGTTGAGATAAAATCGAACAGAGTAATGAACAAATGTGTGTGCGACCCTTGATTTGACCAGAAATAGAGTACGTAACTTGAGACTCAGCTGATAACTTTTATTCTCAAGACGCTTCCTGCCATTTTCAAATCTTATAAACAAGTTTTGCTAAGTGCATGAAAAAATTGCATTGTTTACACTTGGTTGGGTGGCCAAATGTTTTTCAGCTTGTGTTTGAATCGTTGATGAAATATCCAGGCTACATAAACACATTCTTCTAAAACTAACATCTGAAAGTAATTGAAAGATGGTACTTTCTCTTTCTGATCCAATCTTATCATATACATTTACGTCTGCCTGGTTAATTTCAACATTTGTACTACCTTGGATGTAATCAAAAGAGGAGGGCGAGTAGATTTATCTGCAGGTACTCTATTGTACTAAAAAACACTGCCAGATTGCAGTTCCAGTTTGCAGTCTCTGCTATGCAGAAAGATCTATATAACTTCAACTTGAGGTCGCATGATATAAACCCTTTGACCCCCAAAGTGGCTACATGGAATATTCTTAACCATTGTTTAGTACCAGTCTTATGTTGTCTACAGGGTTGATCAGGTTTAAGTAAAACATATTTTTATGCTAGTATAATTTGAAATATTAATTCAGTACATTCTTGTAAATAGAAAAAATGAATACATTTACATTTCTATGGTACAAAAAAAATTAAACTGCCCTTACCTGTGTTGTAGATGCATTGAATGAAATACCCAAAACTGAACAAATTCCAAGACCAGCAGCCACTGATAAAGCCACCAGTAACACACCAGCTATTCCTATACCACTCTGTGACTCAACCGCATTGTTCCAACGCAATAGAGAAACACATGCATAAAATATCTGAAGAAGAATAGAAAAAATATCAATTTTGTGTTTTACTTTTGGAGAGAGAGAGAGAGAGAGAGAGAGAGAGAGAGAGACAGAGAGACAGACAGACAGAGAGAGACAGACAGAGACAGACAGACAGTGGGACAGAGACAGACAGACAGTGGGACAGAGAGAGAAAAGAATTTTATAAAGATAATAACTAAATGAAATAGAAAAAATCCTTGTAATTTTTTTTTAAACTTGATATATTTTTTTATAGATGCGAGTATGTAAAAAAAAATTTTCTTCTTTTTTTTTTTGGTAGAAAAAAATTACATAATATAAAATTTAAACACGAGACAACACAAAATATTCTGCTTACCATAAGAATATAGCCAAAGGCTACCCTAACTACACTGATATCCGAGAATTCCTTCATGATATCTATCAATGATGTGGCTGAAAATCCATAAACATTGTCATCTGAGGAGGAATTTGCCATTCCATTAACCACCTTCAATAGAAACAATTCAATGTCAGAAAACTGTTGGAAGGTATGATTGCTAAGCATTTCATTTTCTTTTTTTCTTTTATTCTAATATTGGGTACTTTGCTCTGTGGTACAAAATGTTAAAAATTAAATGGGACAAACTGGTTATAAAGAGAAAGTTGTAAAAGATGGGCAGTTTATACACAGGGTGGCATAGAAGGAAACCATTAACGTATACAAAGCCACCAGTGCACTCGGTGACACTTGGACACAAAATATTTAAAACATGAGAACATAAATTTAACTGAAACTGACATCAACACAATGAGAACGAAATAAGTTGAGTTTTCCTCAACCCAATTTCAGTGTACGATTTTGATTTGTCAGAGTAAACAAGATCGGAGCTGTTTCGGTAGGAGTTATCAGAGTTTTATTCTCAATTCACCTGTGTGAATTTCCTCTGCCAGGCCTCTAGCACTGCTTTAGCTTTTTCTTTAGTCCATTCAATGCTGTGAGTCTTAAAATGATTTGTCCAATATTCATACAACTCTTGTTCCGCCATCAGTTGAATAATAGATTGTAATGCTTCTGCCCTGTTGAGCAAATAAAGTAAAAATGTCTCTCAAACATTTCATTTAAACTCAGGTAGAGCTTACTATATTGAACGGGAAAAGAAAATAGAGAAATGTCAGTTTCATCGCTGACAGAATGTTGGACCACACTTCATGAATTTACCTACCACATAGACCGGATTAATTATTCTCATTCTTAAACACTCCATATACTTTACACATCGATATCCAAATTTAACAAAGACGTGAAAATCATATGGTAGCCAATTTTATATTGCTCTATTAATATAAAAAGGTGTATTGAAATAAATGAATATTAAAAGAAAAAATGAGTCAGGTGAAAAAATCTGAATTAATAATAACAGATCTTGACATAGATTTCCCTTGAAAGGCCTCAACGCTCATACTGTGAAACTACATTGAAGAAATTCAATAACATTCCCATCAAAGTAGGTAGAAAAGTTGTCTTAAGTACAACAATAATATCAAAATTAAACTAGATTGAAGTTTACGATAAATGCTCTTACCTCTGAGTTGAATAAACAGTTTTTTTTTTTCAAATATACAGGTTAGTATAGGTTTTGACTGATATTCCACTTTGAGAGAAAAATATGACCTTTCAGAACCAGAAGTCTGACATGACATATAACACATTCTTAAAATATGTGAAGTATTTATTTTTTAGTCTAAACTTCATTATATACTGACCTAACGATGTGACCAGTTTTATTTTTCTTTGTTCCTCCAACGATTAAATCCTCATGCCAGTGCATATATTTAGTAGCAAAGCCATGGCATCCATTGGTTATTTCTGCTCCAATATCAGGTATCTGTAATCAAAACCAAAATCCCTTTCTCTGTACTTTTTCCTTGAATTTTATTTTATGTTTAACACTGTAACTGGCCAGGACCAGACAGGACATGGCCAACAAACCTATGACCATATAAATAGTTACCTAGACACTCTGAACCCATGACCATATAAATAGTTACCTAGACACTCTATCTACTGAGCAATCTGAACCCACACCCTGGTACCACTACACTTTTCCGATTAATAAGATTTCTGACCCTTGAAATCCCACTAGATTTGTGGCTTATTTTGTTGCATATCAAAAATTGCCCTAATGGGGATCAAACCCAGGACCTTGCAAATACTAGCTGGGCACTGTACCTACTGGATTATCTGGGCCGACACTGAATTTTGTAAAAAAAAAAAAAAATATTTTGCTGTTTAAAATTAAAAAAAAAAAAATATCCATGCATGTGTTACAATGTACAATTAACTGTCAACATAAACTTTTTTCCTAAAAGTGAAATAGGAAAATGGAAAACAATGAGATATAATTCTATCATTAACACAAGCGAAACTTTAAAGATAACCATTTATTATAAGAATTAACGTTAATCCCTGTACTCTACCCTATAAAATTTGCATATTCTTGTAATTGGTTAAGCTGAAGTACAATATGATGCAAAGCCAATCATTTACTTATTTAACCTCAAAAGAAAATTTCAGAATCATTTAACACAGGGAGAAAATCAACACTTATTGCACAGTGTAGCCTACTGTGATAGAAAATCGGCTCTTTAACGTTTCACGTAATATAACAAATATAAGATACAGACCAATCTCCTGACATTCTAAAGAATTTTTTTTTCTTGAACAAGCAATATTCAAATTGAAAGGATAGGAGTTTAATTAAAGATGTGACATTAACTTTACTGGGCGGTTTTTACTTTTGCTGAGTGGTTATACGAGAAATGTTTGCATGACATTACCTCCCAGTAAACTCTTAGTATGCTGTTCCAACAGAAATAGTTCAAAGCCGTCTATTCTATACGCACTTTGTTCACGGGCTTTGAATAAGTCTTATTTGTTCCCATTTTCCACCGATCTATTCAATTCGCGTAGTTTTAGATGTTGAGATAGAGTACTGCTGTAGGTTATGCCGTTCTAATTCAGAATGTTTCATAATTACAATGCAAGCACCTAGTAAGAAAGGTACACAGTGTTTCCTCTGTCTATCTAATTACTTCAGTGAAATCTAAACCATGTAAAATTATCTACGGAAACATACTACTGAAAGATAAAACTTGAAACAAAATACAATATCAAACACTTGCCAGGCTCTTCTTATTTTCTTAGTAGTTCTCTTATCGCGTTACGAGAAATTTGGTGACGATTTTCACTCACATTATTTTCTTTTTCACCTTTCCCTATTTAGACACCTAATAGTGACAATTCAATTCAAATACATTCTTCTGAAGTGAAGAG
Source organism: Atrina japonica (assembly GCA_030159075.1). Classification (NCBI taxonomy): domain Eukaryota; kingdom Metazoa; phylum Mollusca; class Bivalvia; order Pterioida; family Pinnidae; genus Atrina; species Atrina japonica. The sequence goes on from BROG01000661.1 coordinate 264,102, forward strand.
TCAATTTTGATTTTGATGTTTTTACCACACGTACAAATTATTTTTGGGTTTTTTTTTGTTCCAGATTTGAGTATTTTCAAATACATGTTAAAGAAAGCCAAATTATCAACTTACAGTATGACAATTGAAATATTTTTTTAGGTAATTAAGTTACAAGGCTATTGTCTAATAATCGGGCCCTTTAGCGCTAAACTTGGCAAAGATTTTCAGACTGTCATATTGACCTATAATGTACAACAACAATTGTTTTTCACTCTTCAGAATGATACATCTTAAAATCTGATAAACATGATATTAACTTCCAATGCTAAATCATAAAATAAAACCTGCAAGAGTCAGAAACAAAAACATACAGATATGCCCCCCCATGTCCCCAGGGTTTAACATATGCCTGAACTGGTCATAGTCAAACAGACAACAGGGTTGACATATCTATATCTATATATATAACAGACAACAGGGTTGACATATCTATTTATATATATATATATGTCCAGGTGTGTCCTAATGCAAACAGAAACAGGGTCAATATGTGCCCTTCCAATTTCCAACTCCTCAAAATATTAACTCGGTGGAGTTTATTTTCAGGTAGAATTTTTATCTTATTTGAGGAAAATTAAAGCTGTAGATAGACAGAAAAGTAGACAGGGAGATGCACATATAAAGAATATGGCCCCTAGACACATCTTCATTTGGGGGAGGGGGGGGGGCATCTAAACAATGTTCTCATGAACTTGATGTTCATCTATATTCTTCAGTAAAAAGAATGCACTGAAACGACAGCAACCAAATCTTTGTTACAAACCCGAACTCCCTACTCAAACTTGAATGTATAAAAACATGATAAGACATACTAAACATATATTTATACTACATTTTCTCTTCCATTTATTTTAATTGTTTCCATGACAAAATACCTCAAATTCTAAACTGAATATACTCTACAGGTTAAAAGAGTGATGACACATTTTATTTTGTTATTTCATGTATCAATTGCACAAAAGAATGCATTCAAGGTGATTTATTTTTCAACTGAATCAATGACAACTTCTTCCATTTAATCAGGTTGCAGTTTTGTGAATAGTAACCCCATACCCTGATAGGTCGTAACAATGAAATAAATGGCACTTGTGTCAAATGGGCCGAGGAGATTAACTACAGTACAATGTAGATCTCTGTCACTGTGATGAAGATTAAACATTTAGACTTTCTCGACTTCACAAAGTCAGTGTTATATGTTGTGTTAACTATAACCAGGTACTGAAGCCATCGGACATAGGTGTGTTCATCCTTTCAGTAGTTTAATAATACAAAAGCCAAAAGCCCATTACAAATATCCGACTTTAAGTATCAACTTACCGCTTTAGAATCATGGTTGGGTGCTGTCCGAGGACACTGTGATTCTTCAGGGTCTAAGCATGGTCTTTCCTGGTACCCTGAAGTGATGCCGGACTGTAAATGTGGAAACAAAATGGGACTTTAGAGGAGATGCACTGTACTTGAAAATTAGGATTAAGTAATGTTGGATATAAGAGAGAGAGAGAAAGAGATAGAGAGAAAGAGAGAGAGGTGGGATTAGAGAAAGTAAGGGTTGCGATATGAATGAGAGAGAGAGAGAGAGAGAGAGAGAGAGAGAGAGAGAGAGAGAGAGAGAGAGAGAGAGAGAGAGAGAGAGAGAGAGAGAGAGAGAGAGAGAGAGAGAGAGAGAGAGAGAAACAGACAGAGAAAGAGACAGAGTGAGAAAGAGACACAGAGTGAGACAGACAGATGAACAAAGAAACAGAGAGTGAGAGACAGACAAACAGAGTTAAAATGCAGACAACTAGAAGACTAATATTTCTGTAACAAGATTTACTGATGTACTCAGCACTACCATGTAAACAATCAAATGACATTGGTAATGGTACTGACTGTACCTGTATCACCTTCAGCAACTAAACTCAGATTAATGTGAACATGCCTGTCCTGATCTCAATCTTAACAAATTTATGTTCTACAATTAGTCTTCTGGAAGACAAGAAAAACCTGAATGCACTGAAACAAAACGAGTAACTCACCCTGTTCATCACCTCCTCCATGGTATTGAGGCCAGGCATAGTGGGATACTGGGACTTGAAATACTGTACAAGACCCATTGGATTTAAACTGGTCCATTGTATTGGTGGCAGGCCCCTGCAATAAATACAAAAATTCCAGGTTTGAGGTATATATATATATATATATATATATATATATATATATATATATATATATATATATATATATATATATATATATATATATATATATATACATACATATACATATACATATACTTCTGTTTGGTGAAAATATATGTTGCACTGCAAAACTGAACAATAAAAATACTGATATTGAATCATTGGTGCACATGTACAAGAGCATTAAGAAAACCTCATAGCTCTTTTATAAGAAAAAAAGTATAACACTACACGTACATGTATGTGAAATAAATCCTAAGGCTTCACAAGTATACTAAGTCTGTACTAGGTACACATGTAAGTAATTCTATCCACTAAATAGGAACAAATTCAATACACAAAGATGTGCAATTAAAACATTTTCAGCAATACAGGGAAAACAGGACATATTTTGCAAAGAAAAAATGGCTGTATGTTTACCAGATATATCGTGCATGCAGGTTTATGCATTTACATGAACATGTATGATTTACTCAATATTTACATTATCAGATATGCCACACAAGACTGCATGTACATGCATCTATAAATATTTGCCCTTTGGTACTAAACCTTCACACATTTTTACTCGTTCTTCTCGTTATTCACATAACAATACAGTACACTACAGAAGATGATGGCATCATGTAACATATATCTTAACCGTGTTGAAATTATATACACCTATTGTTTACTCAACATATTCATCTATATTTATCTACAGACTCAAGTAAAAATAAAAGGTGGATTAATGAAAGAAAATAAACTTAAAAAAACAGGCAATCTGTCAAAATATGCACAGTATGTATACCATATTACTATTTCGAGATCAACTTCTTCACATAAAAACTGCAACCTAGTTCTTTGAATTCCATGTCTTTTATTTTTATGAAGAATTTTCAATCTCAAGAAATGTTGAAATACTTGACAGGTAAAAGCAGGAGTTACATTTGTTTACAGATTTTCGAAGTGTATGCTGAAGTTACAAAGTGAGGCTGAAACGGACTTGATCACTGGAGAATTAGGAAGAATTAAGAGTGAATTTGTTCTCTGCCTACAGCTAGAAATTACAATAATAAACAAAGCCTTGTTGTTCCTTGGCTAATACATGGGTGCATGTTGTATACAGCAGTTGCACTGTACAACTTCCAGATTCTTTTAATCATCCAATCAGTGAACTGTCTGGGTGGTCAGTCAGATACGTTAGTCATGGTTGATTGATTTTTGCCAGGTCTGACAGATTTCATCTGACTGGTTATAGACCACCATGTAGTCATGGTAACATGATCATTCAGTTCAGCATAGTTGTCTGTAGAGATTAATATGGATGATATAACTAAAGAACAGTATCAGTGAAATTACTTTACCAAAAAAAAAAAAAAAATAAGAAAATGTATCACAGAATCTTTGAGACTCGCTTACTTGACTCTGAATGAACCTTCTATAGCAATTACTTAAGAGTCAACCGTTTTTCCATTTTTATCACCTAAGCACAAGCTTTAACACATATATTAACCCCTTGTTTTGTATACATTTTGTCCTAATGACATTCATGTACAACATGTGTTACTTTTCTTTGTTATGGAATTTTCTATGAGGTTTCTCTGACAGTCAAGTGACAATCATGTGTGTGTGTGTGTGTGTGTGTATGAGTGAGTGTGTGTGTGTATATATATATATATATATACACACATATATACACACACACACATATATATATATATATATACACACACACACACACACATATATATATATATATATATACACACACACATATATATATATACACACACACACACACATATATATATATATATCCCCATTACAACAACAAAAATATTAATGTAAACAGAAGTATGGTGTGTAAAATCTGTTCATAAATCACTTTGAAGCAATTCACCTGCATGGAGTTCTGAACTGTAACAGTAACTTATTATTTCAACTGGCTAATGTAGGCCAGAAATGTCGATTTCATGCACTGTACATTACAAAGAGAAATCAAATGAGAGTGGGTGTAACAAGTGCTTGGTTAAAGAGGGAAATGCTATGATTTACATTAAATACAAAAGTAATATGCACAGCAACTTACATATTTACAAAAACGGAATGCTCCGGACCAAGGAGCTTGGCACCATCCCAGAAACAATCCAAAGGCGTTATTATGATACAGGGTAAAAGATCATCCAACATCTGTAGAAAAAAAGAAAAAATCATGTTATATTTTCTTCATGTCAAATGCTTGAGAGAGGCATATTATCTACAATTATCATTCATAAAATAAAATTTTGTACATACTCAAAAAATTTAGAACAATTATCTTTTGGTTCAATTTTGTTTAAACTTTAAACAGTGATTTTTTATTTACATGTGAATGGGTATGTGATAAGTATAGGTATACTGTAAAGGTGTACTGTATAGGTATACTGTAAAGGTGTACTGTAAAGGTGTACTGTAAAGGTATACTGTAAAGGTGTACTGTAAAGGTGTACTGTATAGGTATACTGTAAAGGTGTACTGTAAAGGTGTACTGTATAGGTATAATAAGTATAGGTATACTATATAGGAATACTCCATAAGTACATGTATATGATAAGTATAGGTGTACTGTATAGGTATACTGTAAAGGTGTATTGTATAGGTATATTGTATAGGTATAATAAGTATAGGTATACTATATAGGAATACTCCATAAGTACATGTATATGATAAGTATAGGTGTACTGTAAAGGTATATTGTATAGTTATACTGTAAAGGTATAATAAGTATAGGTATACTATATAGGAATACTCCATAAGTACATGTATATGATAAGTATAGGTGTACTGTATAGGTATATTGTATAGTTATACTGTAAAGGTATAATAAGTATAGGTATACTATATAGGAATACTCCATAAGTACATGTATGTGATAAGTATAGGCGTACTGTATACCTGGATATTTTCATTGCCGTTTACTTTTCATGAATGTAAAGTGAAAGCAAAATTTCATATTAAATAATTGAAGCATGGTCAAACATGCCATCTATGAGGCTAGAATGATTTAGGGCGAATTTAAGACAGAGTGAATATATTTTCCATCATAAAAGGGTAAAATAATCAGGGGTGTATATTTTCAGTTTGTACATGAATGTAATCTTTATACTTACAAAATCTAAATTTCCATCCTCAATCTTTGGGAATTCTGGGAGGTAACAAAGGTCGTGGAACTTCCATGTTCTACAAATAAAAATTGAAAATGTGCATAGGTATTGGTACATGTATACAAAAAATGTATATACAAATTAAAATAAATCAATTGCAATGTATATAAGATTCATAAACTAGATCACACATGAAAACAAAGTCTGCACAATCATTTCAACTTCATGTACATTGTACAAATGGAGCAGTAAATACCGGGGCCCAAAGTCACCAAATTGACTCAATTCTCGTGCTCATTCTATATTTCATTATTTGGATAAAATGATTGTATGTAAAACTTCAGAATGAGACCTGAAATACATTGCTCTTTTTTTATTCACATAAAAACACTAAGTCAGATTTCTAATTTTTTTTCCTTTTGTGTTTTCATCTTAGAATGATAAAAAATTAGTTGAGTTTGAGTAGGGAGAAAATTTCTTGACTTCAGGGCCCAGGTAGCACTGGATTTAATCTCATAGACAGTTAAAGTCTAAATTTAATGAAAACTCTCAAAATAAAATGAAAACAAAGTTACTTCATGTATTAAATGTTTTAGAAATGTAAATATCAGTTTCATATATACAGGAACATATTATGTAAAATATCATAACTGTCTCTCTATTTATTTTGCTTTGTAATTGGTGTTTTAGGCAATACTTTTTGACAAAAACACTTTTAACGACCACCTTGTTTTTTCCCCCTCTGATTAGATATTTGTGTACATCTGTTTCATAATCACACATTTTAATAAATAAAATAGCGCTCAGTATATCATAAACTTACACTTCAAACAAATCAACTTCGATCTCCGTGACTTTGCGTAATGTTTCTAGATGTAACTTTAGAGATTTTACAGTCAGTACATTGGTTCCATGTTTGGGTACTTGTATCACTAGCTGGCCTGTTGTACCACTTCCTTCTCCGATTGTATCTTTGGTATATTGCAATTCTTTCTCTAACCGTCCCCCTTCTGTCATGAAAAAAATACATTCTTAGTACTAGGGAGTAAATTAGAAACTTTTGTACTTATAAACATACTTATATGTGTACCTGTCAATATTCTTAGAAATCTCTCTTCCGAACACAATTTTAATACTTGAGGCGCACACAAACAGACACACATGCTGTTGTGCAAAACGGCTTTTTAGGTGGGTAAATTCGTTCACATCCTACAAATTTTCTTTTATTTTCAGTTAATCTATAAATTTTTATGATCTCCACAGAACAAAAAAAAAAAAAAAAAAAAAATCCACATGACATTCTATGTTTGACAATCATAACAGATGTTCCAAATTGTTTGACATCTGATCTGATAGATCCCTATGAATTGAAAATCAAAGTTTGTAATTGTGCGTGAGTGTGTGTGGTCTGCTAATATATCATCAGCAAATATTTTTATGCAGGATCAAAACACAGCTTTTTTATTACCTTACATTTATCATCATAACTTTCAAATTCTACTTCATTCTAGCTGTAAAACGTGTCACACATCCAATCAATTTTACAAACACTTCTTCACTGCATACTAATTACATGAATGTCTTCGCTGCAGATAGAATTTTTCTGATTTACACAAAAAACCAACATAATACTGGTGAGTACATGGGGATTACTGTGAGACTTCTAACGATAAAATATGGGACACATACATGTACATGTACACCATACACACACCACACAGACATACCAGACACATCTAAAAATATGTGCAAGACACACAACCTGATTCACGGGGACACAGTTTTTAATGTTCATTCAATGTCTAAATTTCAAATATAATCAATGCATTAATCTGCTGCTACAACCATCCAATCATTGCTAAGGGAATTCTTTAAAATTCTCACCAAATGACAAAATGTTATTCAAAAATCATAGCAAATGAACAAAAAGGTCATTGAATTTTATTTGCATGCGCCACACACAATGTAAAACATTTTACAAACAAATACAAAAAAAAATCCCGAGTGTCAACAGAGTTCCACAAGTTTGTGTTTGCCGGAAAATGGAACAATAGGGTGCAAGTACACATTGTGCACCAGGTAATGATTCTTGGGTACAAGAAGAATGAACCAACTCACTCCGTCAACAAAACAAATGGAGGGTGTCAGGCAAAATATCAATGTTAGACTTGCACACAAGTGCCTGCTTTTCCCCCATTCATCTTATTTTTTTTCTGCCTATTGAAACCGATTTGGCAATCGATTGATAAAATATCAATTTGTATAGGAAATGAGTTAGGATATAAGCTACCGGGATGTGGTATACTGGATTACACAAATTAAACTTGAAAAAATACTTTTCCACTTGTGAACTACAAACAATATAATGAATGAATGATTGCCTGGACAAACTCCATTTAATAACCATCCATTTTACATGCAATACATTTTTGTTGTTCACTCATCCCATCAGACCTACGCAGGAGAACTATCAACCCATTTTTTCTTAATTGTTAGAATTGTGAGGAACAATCGCTATTACGTCTTGTCAGCTGTCAAGGTTTTGTGAGTGGATAGTGTGATATAAAGATTAACAAACAAGGAGAGCTGTATAACGCTTACAATGACACACACCCATTTCAGACAATTTCACCTTTAATATATACATACGTGCTACTTAGACTATACAAGACGGAAACCTCCATAGACGTATTTATAAAAGCAGAAAAAAAAGGATTTAAAGTATCAAAACAAACGGATAAAAAAAAAAAACAAAGAAAGACAAGGAAATTAATTAGGGAATTAAAATAGAAGAATCCTGGATCTTTCAATTCTATCAATGTTTTATTTCATCATTTCATTGTTCAAATCAGTGTTGCAAATATTTTTTAATGTTAAAAAATGAGAAAATTTAATGCATTTCTGAACTTTTGAAAAAGCAAAATATACTACATGTATTACAATTCACAAGCATTCCTAATATTCTACTGTACATAAACTACAGGTAGATTTAAATCTAGCAATGAAAGCAATTTTGTTTTTATTTATGTCTACTCAGTTAAATAAATAGCACCGAAATGTTGTCTTGTCACTACTGCCACCTTGGGGAGGAAATTAAATGAATTATCAGTCATTTTCACGTCATTGTTTGTCTCAAACTACCCCCAAATTTATATGTTCAATCATATATGTCCCAGTTCATGATAAATACCGTACCACCTCCTTCGCGACCGCGGGACCACCAAACTTGATAAAACCATAGACATCACTTCATTTGTTTAAAAGAGTTGAGAGCATCGGTGATTTCTCACATTGTATCAGATAAATTTAGTCAGGTGTACATGTAGTATGAATGATTCATAAAATCCCAGGCACTGCCAGTAAGCAAGATGAGCTGAATCGGACAACTTGGGTGATCATCAGACAAAGAATCACACAGATCTTGCGATACAAAAGTATGACTCTATATATCCGCCCACTTCTTTGTTTTAATTGATGGACCATAAAGACGGGAAAGATTTGCTGGACCTATGATCAAGGAACGCAGGGTATAGAATGCAGACAGTAGATGCAATCTTATGGCATAAAAAAAAACCTGAAATCAGATTACGGGTCGGAAAATATTTACAAGAAACAATTGGTCATTATCAGGCAGTGTAAACCAAGAAATGAACGATTATCTGTACAATAAAAATCATGTGAACTGCTAGCGTAATGTCTTGTAGACACAAGGATGAAAGCCGTTCAAAGCATTTATCTCAACTGCACAGTCCTCTTATCAAGTACAAAAAAAAACGATGCCTCATACTGGATATGAAAGTTACACCAGTTATCTTATACAGTACACAATTCAAACCATCACAAACATACAACAAATTTGAGACTCTTATTGTTTCTAGATGAGACCAAGATTAGACCTATATCATCTTTACTGTTACTTAGATGCAAGTTTATCTTTACAAAAAATAGCTACAATGAAAATAATTCCGTACTTGGTTCTCTGTAAATTTTAGACACAGTTTAACTTTTTTGTAATACAGTAAAACCTGTCTTGAGAGACCATTGTCATAAAAGATCACCTGCCTTGAGAGACCACATTTCAGTGGCAGATGGGATGGTCTCTCAAGACAGGTTCCAATACCGTATAAATCCACGGATCACATGACCTTCATATGGAATTAACAAAATCTTCACTGGGATCCATATGAAAACTGCAAATCACTATCACTTTATGTTATTTAACTCATTAACCCCTGAAAAACAATGGACTCTTCTGTAGATCATTGACTTTGGCCAGTCCAAATGTGTGTTTAGGGATGAATGAGTTAATCTTTAAAGGTTAAAGCTGAAGCATCATAACCAAATTGTTGAGACAAGTATCATCCTTCCTGTCCAGTTTAAAGCTGGATACTCTTACCAAATACTTACACCCAGAATATTTATATGTAATGACCAAATAGTTGATACTCTACCAAATAATTACATCCAGAATATTTACATATAATGACCAAATAGTTGAAACACATATCGTCAGCTGCTGGTGTAACAATTTCACTTATGGCACGAGTTGTCGACAACTTCCTGTGCAAAAATGACATGTCATTTAGTCCTAGAATTTAAAGCCATTTAAAGACCTTTCACCTTGAATATTTAGACCTATTTTCCCAAAATTTAAGTCTATTTTCCCTGCTTTTGCTGAAAATGTATATAATTCTATGTATTAAAATTTTCTGTATTATGAAAGCAGGTGCTCTATTCAAAATGGGCAAGAAAATCCAATGCCTCTTTTATATAGGTGATCCAAAATTTCATCAATTTTGTGTTCTAAATTATGTCAGGCCATCAATTTCACTCTTTCATGTACATCAACAAAAAACTTTTAACCTTGGGTGCTTTCTCTCTCTCTCTCTCTCTCTCTCTCTCTCTCTCTCAATTTTTGTACAGCATTCTTCACGTCTTTCCCCTAAAAGTGTAATCTTACCTAAAAGTCTCGTGAAATGATACAATTCATGATATTTGTTTCTCGTTGCAATTTGTTTCATGCTGGCATTCTGTATACAAGTTTTTATTACCTCATAAAACTATAGAGGAAGGAACTTGAAATACATACACAAACATACACAGTGCAGTTTGTCAGGTGAAACCAGTTGTGCGAGAGGCATAAAAGTTTGAAATATGAATTCAGAATTTTATGTGGAAATCATTGACTACATTATTGTAGTTCCTACGATCATGAAACTATGCGAAATTAAATATCATGTGGGATTAATCAGGAAAGCTATACAAAAGATTGGTTTACAAAAGGACAGCCTGCGAGAAGAGAACATTTATATATCTTGGTCAAAAAAAAAATGATGATAATAATTATAAAAAAATGAGGACAATGGTCAAATGGGTCACTGGATGTTAAAAAACAAGAATGTTCCACCCATGAACAAACAATAGACTTAAGACATTTTTGCTCCAATACATAGTCATCTATCAAAAAGGTCAAAAGATATTTAATGGTAACTGCATTTTTGGCCGGACAGCTATATGTCAGTGGATGAGCTTTTTACATTAATGTCTTATGTCAAACATTACCTGGACAGGTCAGTCAGACAATATACCTGTGTGTGTGTGTGTGTATATATATATATATATAAACACTCCCCTCGCATAATGTATTCAACTTTGTTTTTTATTGTCGCATATTTGATATTGTACATTTACTGAAAAAATGTCAACTACGCACAGAAGGTCAGCTTAGTTAAACTTCAGTGTGCAAAATACAATGTAGGGTCAACTTCATGAAACAGTATAAAATCTGTATCTGATTAGTTTAGGGCATGTATACATGCACATGCATTAATGTCTGACAAAAAAGAAGCAATATATACAAAAATGTTCGGATTTCAAAATTTTAAAATGATGAATTTAGCCAATGGACAATTGACAATATATCAATTGAATCTCTTTACATTCAAATTTTTTTTGTTTTATTTAATCGGATACAACGAAGCATCTCATCATGTGCTTTTGTTAAAAACAGGAAACTTTCATCATAATAAAGAAACTGTCCACCAACAATTATATATACATGTATTACACATTAATAGCCCAGCATGTACAAACAATATCTGACTGTCCAACAGTCTAACGTTTTTTTTGTAAATTATTGCTAAAAAGCACATCCTTCATCCACAATGACTTAGGTCTACATGTCACTACCTAGATAAAGTGTTGGTCCTCTCGAAATTTTAAACTTGGTGAAATTTTATGAAATAAGACAAAAATCACATTGTTTTCTTGAAATTTAGACCACCCCACCCCCTCACAAACACACACACACAACCTCCAATGAAGGTTTACACAATTTCAACTACCGGTATCTAATTTTTCCAATATGTTTGTATTTAAAAAGAAAAAAGAAAAAGGATTTTCATTCCAAAAACAATGTGGACACCAAAGCATAGATGTACATTGTTCATATGTTGGAGTAAGAAGTGTACTAAATATACTGGATATTGACAACAATTTAGAAAATGGAATCATATTACAGTACATGTACTACCGTTATATGTTGAACATTTGTTGATCATTGATGAGGTCCATAATTCCCCATAGTAAACAATCTTTCAGATTCACAGACCTTATATTTTCAAAATAATGAATGCAGCTAAAGTCCTACATAAATCAAGTTTGTTGTAATACACTCAACGCAAATGTTGTGAAATGTCTACATGCATATATAGATTTCTTGCCAAAGCCTACTGTTTCGCTTGTTTTATATTAATGTTACATGTTTATTAGTAATTACAGAGTTAAACCCTTCTGTGAGGTATATCTAACTCAGAGAAAATATTAACGCACTCAAGATGTACAGTCAACATGCTTCAAGTCCCAATCATCTCCTGCGCAGCACCGTACCAATCGTAAGATTTCAACAGTTCATGCAGAGAAATACGAAAAATTTATCAAAGAAATGAACAAGCTAGTAACTTCTTCTTTGCTTGTGCTATCATCTCCGCCTACAACTATCAGAGATGAAACAGACATCTTTTACTTACTTTTGTGTATGAAATCGCTAATCACTTGCTTTAATTTTCATGGTTGGACCTTTCAGGGTTGTTTACAGAGTGCCCAATCTATAAATACTATGCTAATTTGCCTATCAAATTGTTGAATATCAAACTCTGTGAAATCTAGGATGCAGACATATTTGTGTTTACATAGGCATCCGGGTGAGATAGATATAATCTGGACACATTGATATATTTTTATAAATTATTTTGTATATTGATGAAATACATATAGCTTAGATTTACAGGATAACACCTAGTACAGGGAAAACCTTGGCTCTGTTAAATTGTATATATAGTGCTAAACGTTTAATTACTATTTACATTTTGTACTACCTGGTACAAACACATTTTCGGTGTTCTCATTAAAGCATAATATCTTCCTTTCATACAGTGTTTTCTGTGAAAGGTATTTACATTGACCAAATAGAACTGCTTTCTGCTGTTAGAATATTTCCGTCTGGCATAAACTAAGGTAAATTTTGTTGGAAAATTTACCAGTTTACAATATATAGTGAAACTTGTCTTGAGAGACCATGTGCACCTGTCTCTTGAGACACATCTGAGTGGCAGATGGGATGGTTTCTCAAGACAGATTCCATTGTAATTACAGATGGATGGTGGTATTTCCCTGGGTACATAACACTGTATGATCCATGTTTTTACCCACTTGAAATGTGGCTGCAACTGTATAAATGCACATGTAACTGAAAAATGTGAAGTATGGCATTAAATGATTATTGTACATCAAACAAATGAAATGATGTACTGAATATTGTCCAACAAAAAGAACTGTTCTGTTTGTGTTCCCTAAATATTATACTCAGGACAGACCTGTCCCCAAATCACTGCCTTGTACATGTAGATATATACATATACTGTATATATGTATGACTATCCTCAGAACAGAAAATTGTACTTAAAGTAATTTTCATTAAAAAAATGAAATACAGCATTATTACACTACTGCATACTGTCATGTAAAGAAAGGTATTTACAAGTATATATATATATATATATATATATATATATATATATACTGTTCTTATATTAATAATAACAAAACATAAAGAAAGGAAAATATATATTCTTCACCTCTCGCTCTCTCTCTCTCTATATATATATATATACATTGTATATTGTATAGTCTTTGAATGTCTAAACATACATACAGCATAGAGAGTAGGGGAAATTCTGTATTAAGTGTTCATGTACACACTGGGAATTTCATGGGGTTTTGTCAGTGCATGACATCAAGCCGTATGTACATGTACATGTTTGCATGTATGTTTTATGGATAAAACATCTAGAGGTCTTCAGAGATGTGAAAGAAACATCATCAGTTCACTTGAGCAGGCTGCAATAGTAGCCATATGGCATACAAGCATTCACGACATTTGTATATAAATGTACATGACTCCAAAGAGATGAATAAAAATTGTGATACATGTTCAATGTATAGTAAACACGCATACATTTTGTAGTGAATAGAGACCTGGGGTCACATCGGCGGAGTCTTTGTGTGTGTGAGTGTGTGTAAATGTATCTAGGATATCGTAAGTTACATTTATGCACTGAGAGAGTAGAGTGTAAATCAAACAGACCGAAAATTCTGAATGAAAAATGTACATATAAACCATTAACCATGAGAAAGGGGGAACACATTTACATGTAAATTGTGGGGGAGTGTGTGTAGCCTAAGATTGTTTGATAATTCACACTTCCATTGGGGAGAAGGTGACTGGGGGCATTCAAAACATTACCTGCAAAACAAATGAGGTATTCTCAGTGGGGCTACTCGATACATATCCCAAGTGCTACGATGCACGAAAAGACATTTGAGTATATAGTATCAATGAACAACGTTTCAGATGAACTTTTACAAAACAGAGTCATTCTGTTTGTATCGGTATAAAATGCCACAAAGAGCTGGATGCTAGAGAATGATACCTTATATTGCCAATATATTTAGTTTAACAGGGTGTTGAACTTGTTTGACTAACAGTATATATATATATATATATATATATATATATACTGTGGTTCATATCATTAGTGTAGGCCTATTTATGGACATTGCTTTGTCAGTGACTGGAAGAACAAGTAAAAATGAGAAAAAATATATATATGTAAAAATGGGAGAAATCTCTGTGAAACCATTGACAGATTGTTTTGTTTGTTTGTCTGTTTCCCTTCAACGTGTATTTCACAAGTAAACAAGTAAGTCCTCGGGAAATGGGGAAATAAACAATGTAAGAAAGGACTGCAATTTTTTTTATTACAAACTATGATCACAAATTTGACATTCAAAGACCTAGCTTCTTGCTTTTTGGAATTGAAGTTATATAAATCCTTTAAATGTCATTAAATTATAAATAAACAACATATACTGATCTTAAACTCCTAAAGTCGGACAGAAATGAAAGGCAGACACACAGTAATGTAATCTTACAAATCATATTTCAGCACTCCTGAAAAAGCTAATTGTTTATAGACTTTGCTTTTTGTTTATCAATTTCTTGTGGATGCAAATGGTTCTTTCTATCGAATACCAAAGCATCAGACAGTGTATCCTACACAAATGATATTTCCAAGGATCACCATTGCATTAAAGTCTTCAATAAGAACATTCTCCCTAAAAACTTGACTTTATTATGTGCCGGAGTTATCTCCCTGGAAATCTGTCACAATTTCAAACAGAAATACTAATACATACATTTACATGTGCTATATATACCGTACATATATGTATTGTATCATACATGTATGTCGATAATGAAAGAAATTTCCAGTTTCACAGAATGTGAATGATAGTGGACTTATTTCATCCCTCAGTGCTGAATTTTTGGGATATGAATTAACTAGTCAAAACAACACAATCCATAAATTGTTTGAATGTGTGGTGGTGGTGGTAATGTGTGTGTGTGTGTGTGTGTGTTTGTGTTAGAGTACTGAGGCGTCATACAATGTTTCCAGTTCCTGTGGTTACAGCGAAAATCAGTAATTAATATATATATATAACATAAAATTTAAATTCCTAAGAATTATAAGTTTTTATTCTGGAAATAACTTTTATACTATCAATCCTCCATATCTCTATGATCAATATGTGTATATGTTTCTTGGAGTTCTTTCTTTAATTTGACAATTAGTCAGCAAGTATTTCAAATGTTTGGCTCAAAACAAGCATTCTCTACCATCTTTATAGGTAATAAAAGTTGTTTCCAAATAACTGAGGTCATACTGGTTACATTTCAACATATATATATTAAATATGAAGTGGTACTGAAGAAGTTATTGCCATTGCTAACAGCTTAAGGTCAAGGACTTCCATGATTTTTTATCTGTTTACTTGTTCTTTTTTACTTTTGTTGTTCAATTATGCTGCAAGCAGTTTTTGTGAAGATATTGACAAGTGCAATGTACATTCATGAAACATATACAGTCATGTATGTCATATATGCAACATTATAAGATTCATTTAAAGAATTAACAAAAGTACATGTATATATGGTAAATAATGTACTACACTGTACATACAGCATGTGTGGGAGGGGGAACCTGGGGAAAAAATGAGGTCAAATATAAATAATATATCATAAACTCAACAATCTACACAGAAACATTTGTGTACAATGTTCATACATCATTACATGTATATTATATCATACACAAAGTATGTACACCTACAGTACATGTACGACATCCTTGTGTTTACAGTGTTAAAATGGTTGTACCATGTGTTCACAATGTTGAAATATTTGTACCAAGTGTTTACATTGTACAATGTTTGTATCATGTGTTTACAATGTTAAAATGTTTGTATCAAGTGTTTACAATTTTAAAATATTTGTATCAAGTGTTTACAATTTTAAAATATTTGTATCATGTGTTTACAATGTTGAAATGTTTGTATCATGTGTTTACAATTTTAAAATATTTGTATCAAGTGTTTACAATTTTAAAATATTTGTATCATGTGTTTACAATGTTGAAATGTTTGTATCATGTATTTACATTGTTAAAATATTTGTATCATGTGTTTACAATGTACAATGTTTGTACCATGTGTTTATGTTGAAATGTTTGCATCATGTGTTTACAATGTTGAAATGTTTGCATCAAGTGTTTACAATGTTAAAATATTTGTATCAACTGTTTACAATTTTAAAATGTTTGTACTGTGTGTTTACAATTTTAAAATGCTTGTACAATGTGTTTACAATGTTAAAATGCTTGTACAATGTGTTTACAATGTTTAAATGTTTGTACCATGTATTTACAATGTTAAAATGTTTGTACCATGTGTTTACAATGTTTAAATGTTTGTTCAATATCTCTTCATATATATTTGTAACTCATATGAAGACATTAGTAGCATCGGGCATGCCCCAAAATATGACTGAAACTTTGGTTGTATTGTACATGTATTGGCAATGCATGGATTCTTGGATGATATCATATATCTAACAAAACATAGAATTTTTTTTTTCTTTTGCATCCCCCTCTCCCCAGGAAATCCCATATTTGTACCCCAGGCTGACCTACAATTCCAACTACCTAGAGAAGATTAGGACAGGGCTAATGTTAATTCTATACTAGCCATTTCACCCTTAAGACACAGTTTTCTATTGTTTGAGGCCTTTCTATTATGGTCTTAAGGGCTGAAAGGGGTTAAGTCATTCATGTGGCTTACATGACATGCATGTACATGGTAAATACATGTATGTTTTGTATGTACAACTGTATGTCAGTTTTGAAGTTACATAGACAGATATAATTTGAAACCAAGCAGAAAATAATATTTACAGCCAGGAAAACAAACAATCTGGTCTTAAAATAAACTCCAACTCATTAGTAAAATTACATAATGTTTTTAGGGCAATATTATTTATTTTCTTTGTATACCAAAGGAACAAGAAAACTGCATCATTAGACTTTGGGATGTAAATATACACACAGGAGACCTTATCTATAACCAGATACTCACTCAAGGCAGATACCATAATAAAACTTTGCCTTTTCTTTGAATTGATTTTATACGGTTTTATACCTTCAGCAAAGGGGCGAGATAAAATCTCACAACAGGAGTTTTTAGTCTGCTATATACATGTTCAACAAACAAAAAATGCATAAAAATGTTCAATTTTCCTTGGAACTATTTTCACATAAATTTTATTACCAAGGGAATGGCGAACACTGAATAGCTTGCAAACAATGACCTTTCTACTTTTCCCCATCCTCTCCAATAAATCGTCTGTTGTTAGTTTTTCTCTTTCAATTGTCCTCGGGACCGTATTAAACTTGTATGCACAGATACACATGAATTTTATGTATTTTGACATATGCTTTGGTTGTTATGTCCTGTCAAAGCCACCATTACCAAAGTTTTAACATCCAGTTTGTACCAAGTGAAGGTGAACTATTTGAGTTGGACAAAAAAAAAAAAAAGTCCAGGCTCACCCAAGATTCCTACTTTTAATTTCCTGATGGGAATAAAATTGATTCAGCGGGGATTTTGTCTTTTCATACATGTACAATACATGTACATGTACTTCTATACCTAGATGAAGATTAAGATTCCAATATAGTTACATTGTGAACTTTTCAAGACAGTTTATACCAAAATGATTCAAGGCCAGAAAATACTTCAGTTAATATTGATCTTGTTCCCAGGTAGGATAAGGCCTGTTAGTGCAGGGTCAGTTAGCAAGGTTTATTTCAATGTGAATTATGTGAAAGCCTGACATACATGTATCAAGTCAACTTAGAGACGTCTAAATACATGTATGTACATTTGTACAGCAGTATCATGAGATCTGTAGTCGTTGTTGTTGTTGCTGTTCAAATATACAGTGCCAGAGACAACTAAATCTGTACATTTGTACAGCAGCATCACAAAATCTGTAGTTGCTGTTGTTCAAATATACAGTGCCAGAGACAACTAAACCTGTACATTTGTACAACAGCATCACAAAATCTGTAGTTGTTGTTATTGTTGTTCAAATATACAGTGCCATAATTATAAATTGATACTGATGCTAGCACTGTTGTCTTGACTTATAACGTCATTGGTAAAAGATGTAGAGTTTTTTCATGCCAAACCTACATGTACCGAGATATAGAAAATTTTGTTTTACAAATATACACATAACTATGCCGGCAAATATACTACATGTATATACATTTGTACAATAAGTAACATGTACATGTATCCCTGCACAAAATATTTTTCTCATTTTTACCACTTGTACATTCAGGGGCCTGTGTACATGTGCATTAGGTACATTAATGTATACACTTGTATATCAGACATGTATATATTGTACAGTCAAACTGGTCTTCATAGGTATAAATGCCACTCAAGGGAATAGGCAAAAGTAGCTGTTATAAACAGGTCACCTTTATAAAGAGGTTTACTCATCATAACAAAAAGTTAACGAAGATTATGTTTGAATGACCTTTATAGGCGGGTGCCCTTTATAAAGATGAGGCTTTTAATGCAAGTATTACTGACTGTTTTATATATGAAACAGTTAAGGTCAAATTGGCATGTGTATATACAGCAGGGTACCACCTCACAATTAAGACCGCAAACATTCTGAGTCAGTGATTGTCTTAAGAATTTCCACCATAAATATTAAATGAGTCCATACTTCACTTGAGAAACCACCTTGTCAATCAGATCACACTGGTTAGGTGGTCTTTATAATCAGGTTTTACTGTACATACATGTACATGTATGTTATAATTAGGTTCTACTGTTCATTTGCATACATGTATGTACAGTGAAACCCCTCTTAGGGACACAACAAAACCAGTCTTTATAGGGAGAAGGTTTTTATATAGAGGTTGATTTGTATACAAATGGTACAAATGGGGACATTGGGTCTTTATACATAGGTGGTTGCTAAAGCTTATTTTTCTGTATTATTTATATTTTGTTACCCTACAAGACTTGTATTTAGATGAAATATACTATCTTGTTCCCAATAGCAAACTGTGACCTATTTCCCCCAGTTTTGCCCAGTAACATAATAATATAGAGTGTCGAAATTTCCCCAATTTAGAAATATGAGCAAGAAAAATAACAAATGCTATCTCACACATGTCTATGGATATATGTAAGAAATGTTGATATCCCACACCTATAAGAATTGTTATCCCACAGACATAAGTAAATAACGTTGTTATCCCACACCTGTAAGTAAGAATTCTTGTCCCAAACATGTGAGTAAATAAAATTACCCCACAGATACATATATAACTAAGTAAGAAATGTTGATATCCCACACCTGCAAGTAAGAATTGTTATCCCACAGACAATAGTCAATAATAATATCCCAAAAATGTACATGTATATATGTAAGTAAAAGATCTTGATATCCCACACCTATAAATAAGCATTGTTATCCCACAGATGTAAGTAAACAATATTATCCCATTATACATATATGCAAAAGTAAGAAAGCTTGATACCCCACACCTATAAATAAGAATTGTTATCCCACAGATATAAGTAAACAATACTATCCCATTATACATATACGCAAAAGTAAGAAAGCTTGATATCCCACACCTATAAATAAGCATTGTTATCCCACAGACATATAAAGTAAATGATACTAGTTTCCTACACAAATAAATTTTATTCCTTAACAATTTTACTCCATACGTTAATATGCAATTGTCTTTTATTAGTGTAGAAATATTTAAAAACAAAATGAAGTTATATCTAAAAATAAAATATAACAAAAACAGCAAAAACAGCCAACTTAAGGAGAAAAATGTCAACAACAGGGGGAGGGAAGAGGTGTGTGTTGGCCATTGGGTCCATTATGACCTACATCAGCCTGTCTTCCTAAAAATATAGTATTCACATGCTAGAATATGCAAATCCATGCTACTATACTGAAAAATGTGGTCAACTAACCAAGTTCAGTGTAATATTTTGTGATGGAAATTGTGACAAAATTCAAGTCAGAACACTTTTTCACGTCTTAGGATAGTGGCAACTACAACCTTTACACAGATCAAAATTCTCCATCTAATCTCTGAATTGAGTCACAATAATATCAAAAATAAAAATCCAGCTGTCATGCCTAATTTAATTTTCAAGTAAAAAAAAAATTGTCTATTTACAGATTGATATCGGTAAAATAGTAATTTTCTTTAATTACTGATGTGTAACTGTGGTCACAGTGGATGATTGCGAAGGTTTACAGTTATATTACAAAACCATTTTCGAGTGTGGGTGGTCCGCTATAATGATGGTGACAAAGCCACTTTAGTATCATGACCATTAAGTGCATTGATACATTCAATAATAATCAAATAGATCCAGTCACAAAGGAAGTATTTTAACTGTCACTGTGTAATCAAGATTTAATCTTCACTTCACTTTTTGTTTGGTTTTTGCCTCTCCATAAACAGGAAGAATGGAAATAATTTGTTTGCCTTTCACCTTATGCACTAATCATTTTCAGCTAGAAATAATATAATACTACAAGAATTTTTTTTTTCTTTTTCCATTTCAGTAACATAGAAAAAAATGATTAGATTAATATCTATGTTTTTATCACCACACACAGTTAAAACACACACACACATAGATATATGGAGAGAGAGAGAGAGAGAGAGAGAGAGAGAGAGAGAGAGAGAGAGAGAGAGAGAGAGAGAGAGAGAGAGAATGAATGGTCATAACAAAATTGGCTGAACCAACAACTTACTAGGAGTACACAAGTATATTGTTCGTGTTTTACTATTAAAATGTATATCATTTATGTTTGTATTTATGAGTCAACAATTTTGTATAACAATAAACTTACAAATGTGACTAAATTCTATTTTATCAAAAACAAAATGAGTGTGCCTCTGTAAAAAAGAAGTTTTTTTTACACTCTAACAAATTGAAAAACATTTTTCTGCAGGACCCCCACCCCCCAAAAAAATGTTTTAAAGCATTACATACTGTTTATTTTAGCAAATGAATTACATTTTGAAAAACCAATATAATTCTACTAATTCTATCTGCAATGTATATTTTTTATACAATGTAAATCTTTTATACAATGTAGGTCTTTTATAAATATATAGATATATTTCTCTTCAATATTAACCACAACTATGTATGGAAAAGAATTCTTAATAGATTTAGTATTAAATTAATTCAATCTATCATAATTATCAATGAATTGTTGCTTTTTAGGGTGTGGAAAATTCTGAATACTAACAATGGAACAGTAGGAATAGGAACCCCCCAAAACGACATGGTTTTGATTTTTCTACCACGACCTCAGTGAAATCCTCAATTTGATATCGCACAGATAGATAACAATTGCGTACCGCACGTATAACCTATATATTAATAGATCCATCAAATATCTAGGCTAGGCGTTAACATGAATTATCCTCCAAAAGATATAAGATTTGTAGTAATTAATGAGAATAACCCCGGGCATCAATGACGATAGGCCATGTAATTGAATACTACAATATTACATGTCATAAGGGGGGGTCATACAGGGCAATCATTAATGAATTAAACATTTCGGCAATCTAAATATCACGAGAGTCCTATGTAAAGCAGGAAAACAAACAAAATATTATCGATTAAATTTATAACTAATCCCAGAACAGTGATAGGCGGGGAATTTTCAAAGGTGATATCCAGCACGTGTTTCAATACAACCGTCATAAACAAAGAACAAAAGCAATATTTGGTCAAACAACACTCATCGCTCACTGTTACGAAAATACCAAGCGGGGACCACACACACAGCAACCATCGTTTCTGGGTCACAATCCAAAATGGCGGATGAGCCGTTCCTTCGAATGATCACACGCCGCTTCACAACTTTAGCTATTTGAGTTTACGCTTTAGAAATATGCTGTAAAGCTTGTTTATAGTGGTAAACACTTACCTTCTACCCAAAGTTCCTCTACATTTGTCTCAATAGTTGCAGTCTTCAATCCAATACAACACAAAGACAATAATAGCAATCCCAGGAATACAACTTTCCCGCAATGT
This sequence comes from Atrina japonica, assembly GCA_030159075.1. Taxonomy (NCBI): domain Eukaryota; kingdom Metazoa; phylum Mollusca; class Bivalvia; order Pterioida; family Pinnidae; genus Atrina; species Atrina japonica. The sequence continues at coordinate 286,516 of BROG01000661.1, forward strand.
AATTGAATAAAACATCCGATTTTAAACATGTAATGTTGTAAATGCCATCGTAACCACAGGGCACACTTATTTCCATCGGCTTTGCCCTGAAATCACACAAATTCAGAATAAATATAGTTCTATGTTGCTCTTGACCTGTAAGTTATTACAAATCTTCAAAAATATTTTAAAATGAATATAATTTGTACTAGATGTACTAGGCGGGAGAGGATAGAGTCTATTCATTCAATACTCGGTATTTATTGTACGGGTTTTATTTGATACCTTCAACGAAAACATCAATGGGATGTTTCTGATATTTTTTACATTAATAATTTGTACAGAAATTCATCAATCACCCGTCTTCGGGTGAACGAGCACGACACCACTTATGTAGGTGCGTTTTGGAATCTACATTCCCCCCTCTTGTATGTAAACAATGTGCCGAGTAAGATAAAAAAAAAAACGACATAGGAGGCATCGGGATTGGATTCCAGAGTTTTACAGTATCGATAGAGATGCTGCTAGGCCAAAGATTCCTATCGCGAGCACACACACAACGAACGTTAAAAATGAGGTCAAAGTTTGTTTTTGGAAACATTATCCGAAACCTACCTTTTTCACTTGTTTGTAAGCTACTCCAGCATCTACCCAGCTAGTTCTGGTTAACAATTCCGTGTCCAGATCTTGATATGCTCCCCTCCTCCGTACTCTCATTGTTGTTCCATTTGAAGATGGGGAAAACTTAACACGCAAAGAAATATGCCATGGGGTCTAACAATCCCACGTGGAATGTTGGACTTTTCTTAATCAAACAATAATTAAAACACAAAACCCACATCAGATTGTAATATGGCTGGAATGATCCAGCTATCCATAGTTTTGTCCGCATAGAAGTAAGTAAAAACTTAACCGAACTCTTATGGCACCATGCATACGATATCATTCTATTCTTCACTTCTAGCTGTAACAGTTCACTATTTGCATTATAGCTCCGCCTATAGGTCATGATTGACATGATAAGATCACCCACGGCTTTGCTCTGATTGGAAGGATTTAAATGGGACTGCTCAAGTAACAGCAGCCTTACATTAGTTGCTAGGTAACCGTTCACCACAGCGAATAGACCACCCAAGCTGACAGAACCTCCACAGCGCAAATAAACAGCATACTTTCATAGGAATCCCGTACTTAATTGCTCAACTAGGCCGATAGCAGATGTCACATGTTGATGCGTTCGTCCCACCTAGAGAAACTTTGCCGTTTTATGAACTCAAATACTACATAATTTAGTATCTCTTTAATCTTTATTTTAAAAACATGATCTTATGAAAATTTTCCCTTTATACCGATAAGGATATTTCTTCGTATTTTAAACTTTCTTACAAAGGTTTTGCTTTTGTGTAAGATTGCTATTGAAATATGTACAGTTCAGTTTATAAATATCCCGTCGATATGGATGTTTTTAGACCTGACATGTTATATATGTACAACATTCGATGTCTTTATTTTTCGTCACAACTTGGGCGGCCAATTTACGATTACACCACGTATCCCGCGGAACTAAAATACATGTGTACGTCCTCGGGTTTTTATTACTAAAACGATCGTATCTAATCTTTAGTCTCGCATTAGACGTCAATTGACTTCATAGTCTTAATAAGATCAACCGAACAGATGAAGTTGTAACACCAATAATTAATCAAAGTTTAGGTAACTGAAGTAACCTTCGGCTTGAAAAACATAAATTCGATGTTCCGGTCCAGCACGCTTATGACAGAACCACCCGGATGCAAAGAACAAACCTGTTTGACCCTACTGGCACTTGAAGGATTGCCTTATCTCGGTTTAGGTTAATTTAATGTCAGATCTGTTTATAACGAATATTGGCTCGAACAATAACTAGAAATGCAGTCGAGCTGAACTAAAAGTGACCCGCTATCATCATTAAACAGATTGTATATGTCGTAGAAACAAATTCTGTTTAATTGATTGGCGTCTTTATTGAAATACAACCTATCTGAGAGGATACGATGTTAATCATTTTTATGAAACATATTATTAGATTTATGAAATATGTATCTTGTCCACTCTTTGGGAAAAAAAAAATAATTTGCACATTCCATATTCTTTTGGATATTTCATCCCTAGGAGTGTTGGTTCCCCTTTGTCGTAGGACTTAAATTTAAGAATTTCAATGGTCACTATTAATCAAGTTTAAATTTGAATACATTTTATGTATATTTCGAACGTACTCAATGGTTTAATTCATAGGGCTCACATAGAGATAACGTTTGAGAAATAAACAGTGAAGAACCATAACACGAAATACATCATAAGAAAGCGAATGCGCAATAAATCTTGAATATTGGTAGGAGGAACAGTCACGTGTGTCAATAATTGTATAACTTATGTTTTCCTGATCATCATGGACCACTATAAAGATAATACCGTGTCTGATATTTATATTAAATCATTCGGATAACTAGGAGACTCAATGACTTCCGAAAAGCATTGATAACAATGCTGTGTGTGGGATTTCAGGTTTAGAGTACTTCATAACTTCAGCGCATTGCTTGCACTGTTAAAACATCCACGTGTTTCATTTAAAAACTTCTTCTTAGAGAAGAACCTCAACAATGAGCGATTAACTTGCCTAGTATCATTAATCCAAAGACAGATGTGCATATATGCTAGTGCACCTTTGCTGTTTTTGTGTAGGAGAAAACACAATTATGTAGATATATTTCTGTATTTGCACTTTATATATATATATATATATATATATATATATATATATATATATATATATATATATATATATATATATATATATATATATATATATTGGAAAACACACCAACCAAGTTATTCCTTTTACCTAATTACATTGAAAAAGTGAAAAAACATGTATTGATGTTTTAGATCTTGACACTTCAAGGTTATGACAAATGTAGTTAGACCTGTTGTATAAAAACATGAAAAGTATTGACAATTTTCAAATTTTGTTTCTGTTATATTTACCATTGAAGTAAAATGAAGAAGTACCAATTGGCAATTGACAAAATACGACAAATTCGGTGTACAAATGGTCTCAACATGAAGAACAGTTGCGAATAAAACATAATGATATCTAAATTATTTGTTATGAATATTATTGTGATTGGTTTATACCAAAATGAGCACCAGGGCCAACAACTGCCTACAACTTGAATATTACTTAAGTCTGAGAGGTTTATTCAACTTCAGCTAATGCTGAAATTTGATTGGTTAAGTACTGATCATTGTTGTTTGTTGTGTTGAGACTGTAGACCTATTGCGTCCATATGCAGCTACATTAATTATAGGGGTATAAGCATTACCCGTGTTTACCAAACACATATTTCGAGTTTTTTTTTCTACTATTAATACTTTAACTTGATGTTCAATATCAAATAACAGCTATACACAGACATGGATATCTTATATTCATATATATATATATATATATATATATATATATATATATATATATATATATATTGTAAAAAAGGTCAGATCTAGTGTGGTAGTCATATACAAATAGTAAGATTGAGTTAATCACTTGAAATTGAAAAAGTGCCAAACCTGGGTTTCTCAAGCAATTTTCACAAAATACATAGGAATTTAAGAATTTTTATGCCTGTGTATATCTCTTTTTGTCATTGTTTATCAATCTAAGTAGTAAAACGGAGATAACATTAAAAATCAAAGTACTGAAAGTACTGATACGAGATGATGGCAATCGTAAGTTTTAATAAGGTATAATGCACTCAGTATATTGAATACTTTTTAATTCGGTAAAATAAGGTTTTACAAAAAAGTAACAAAAGATCGGGCTTAACGTGAGTACTGATGTATTATTTATTGTGCAACAAACTACATAGATCAGCGATATGATTATAAAATCTTGTGCTTATAAACATCGTTTCATCGACATTAAATTTTTATAGTTCCTATCAGTAGCCTTAAACATGTACATGTAAAACATCTTCCAAACTTCAAAGACTGTCGTTAGTTTCTCATCAGTTAAGATCACGTGAATGCAGGATGACGCAACTTCTATGTCCAACTGCACAGACAGATCTTGTCGATACACAGTAAGGGAAACTTGACCAAAACTCATTTGCATATTAATCGTGTGCAAGAATTGTTAACAGTCCAGTCTATCGCTTTTTATGTCAATTCTATCACAAGAGTATAATTGTAAAAAATAATTAAAAAGTAACATTTTAAAGCAAATTTATAATATCTTAAAATTCATAAAGGACGCCGAACTGACCTTTAATAGCATATATTTCAACAAGTCTTTCAGACCTATATTTTTCAGCGAATTGTTACTATATTTTGTCATTTTCAAAAGCAAAAATATACGAATAAAAGTGTGATTTGGAAATTTCAATCTTGAAGTTGAGTGTATGTTGCTGAAATGCACATACATGTGTAATTTTGCATCAATATAATGTGTTATTAACCCCATACTGCAAAATGTGCTCTGACTTGTTCCCAATAAACAACTAAGCATAACATAACTGCGTTGATGTTCAATCAACTTGTAAAAAAACAGGTAATTTCCCTTTAAATCTTGTATTGTTAGAGAAAGAGCCAGGAACTGATTTTTCCCATCCATTATAATCGTCTTCCCCTTTCCACATAAAGTTAAAATTGGCTTTTTGCATATCCTGATTATTAAGATTGTTATTACTATTTAAAAAATCAATAAAACATATTTATGACACCTAGTACCACTTCTTACGTTTCTCTTACCACACAGCACAATTCGTATTTTCTTTTTTGTAACTATATATTTCATTTTCTAAACTTAGCAACAAAACATTCCAATTTCGTTTTTGACTTAACTTACTCCCGATTTCATTGACGTAAAAGGGACATAGTCATTGATATATATATATATATATATATATATATATATATGTGTGTGTGTGTGTGTGTGTGTGTGTGTGTGTGTGTGTAGTTTTCAATTTATTTCAATATATATACTGCTGTATCGTCAAAACAACATAAATACATTACGAATTCTGACATTTTGGAATACATAAGATCATAATAGAACTTGATTGCTACAGTGTATGCTATAAATAGAATTATCAATCACATTGTACCGTTCTGTAGACGTTTTACATAAAGTGTGACATATTACAGTATTTAGCATTCATAAATTAAAAATAATGAAGCAATATATTTGACCATTTTATACATAAAACCTTTTGTTTGTTTCTGTGTACAATGACCAATGAATTGAATGAATAAGTGTCCGTTTTATATGCTTACAGGTACTTGCTTAATGATGCATTGGCATTGATACAATATTGATTATATATTACAGTACTAAAAAGTATTTAGAATAATATCTATCGCTAAAAGGGCATTAGCTGTGCTTACAAAAACAATATTTTGATTTTCTCTACTTTTACTACTTGTAATTGATGTACAATAACAAATAAGAGCTATACACAGACATGGCAATATTATATTCCTATATATTTTGTGAACACAAGGTCAGAGCCATTGTTGTATGCATATACAAATAGTAAAATTGAACTATTATTAAAATAGCAAGTGCATAATTGCCACACTGGGTTTCTATAGAAAATTTCACAAAATATATAGGAATTTAAGAATTTTTATGCACTTTTATTATTGTATATCTTAAAAAGGATAAAACATAGCTAATGCCCCTTTAACTAAAACGTTTAATATCCTTTGTTGATGACAGAAGTGTAGATACCATTAGATAAAGTTTAATCATATATATGTAGTAAATACCAAAATGTGCCAAAGTCAAGAATGCACAAAAGCAAAAGTGCTCTGCAAATATGCAACATATCATCGTTATAATGATCTTGTTTCAATTACAATGTTTAGCTAACTGAAATGTTGATTTACCTGTTCGAAAATACTTGACGAATCGTCGATTCTGAGGTACCAGAACTATGGAGCGATCTAAGACGTACGTAAAAAATTCAAATTCTGTGTTAAAATTGCCGTGATGTCCTTTGCTCAAATAACGGACGTGTTTACTGGTGAATATCCCAAAAGTGATTATTAATTACAAAATAAGAATCAGTGAATAAAATGTTTATTAGTGAGTAATGTTTTTTTTACTGAAGTCTATGGTACTTTCGTGATCTTGGACCCTAACAATTTTATTGAAGGCTAATGATCTTTCGTGAGCTTTAACCCAAGAATAACTTGCTCAAAATCTCGAGTATTACTTTAGCTAAACTTCTTATATGACTGGCTGGGCAGGCTAAGTTAGTTAAGCATATTCTGGTATTTGATAATATCCCCAATGTGAGGTTGATTACAGAATTGGTGAATAAGAATTCTATGGTGTTTGAAACTATGACCAGAATCTAAAGTTCTTTCGTCATACTAGACCGTGGATTCTCTCGCTCAAAACTTGAGTATTGCTTCAGCCAAACCTGTAATCTGATTGGCTGAGCAGGCTAAGTAAAGAATATTGTGGATCTGGCACTATATAATTCTTTATAAGTCTGAAATATTCTCAATGTTAAGCAAATCAGATTTCAGTATTTGCCATAGTTGAGTAAAATGTTTAGACTTTAGTAATTCTTATGTTTTATAGTAACAGGCCTTGGCACTATAAATATTTCTTAGTTATGAGCATTAGGGATATATACAATTTGGTTTTATTTGACGTCGTCTGTGAACGGTTAACAGGGGATACTAGTTCTTCCGTGGTACCTTATCCCTCCTCTGTATCTTCAAGATATCCGTGTTTGTCTTGTCCGATACTCACTTTATCTATAAAATATTGTCTTCCTGGACTCCATACAAGTTACTCTTTCGTGTATGTACTAGTTATATTAAACGTGTACATCTGTATTGTGAAAACATTAAGTATATTAAATAAATTATATTACATTCATGTCATGTTTTCAAATTTTGTTTACCCCAAATTATTAATATAAACGTGAGTACAGTGTTATGACAACATTAAACGAACACTGATCAGTTTTGGGATGATTAATTTTTACATGTTCATATTCTATGGATTGAATAATTCTGCTCGATGATCTTTGATTTTTTAAAAATTGCTTTATGTTGATAGTTACTTCTTAACTTTTACTTTTGTAAAATTGGCAATATAGACATTTATGAATTACTGCACTAAATTTGAGAAGTGTTATTTTAAATTTAGGATACACAGATAAAAAGAATATGTCAATTTGGATTTATGTCAGTATTTTCATCAATAGGCAGTATGGGTGGATATATGTCAATATTTGCAATTGTAGGCAATTTTACATGGATATTTCCCAGTATTTTTTATATCTTTATTGGGTAGATATATGTCAGTTTTACATTAATATCCAGGTTTGGGTGGATATATATATATATATATATATATATATATATATATATATATATATATATATATATATATATATATATATATATATATATATATATATATATATATATATATATATATGCAATTAAGGTGGGTGTATGTCAGTATCTATATCAATAAGATATTTGGATGAATAAACTGTAGTATTACCATTGATTAGAAGTTTTATTAGAAGTCAGTATTGTAACCTATTTTAAGTTTGGATAGATAATTCATATCAGATAGGTTCAAGTATTGTTATCATTTAACAATTTGGATGAACATTTATAATCATTGTTTTAATTCAGTTTTCAGTCAATTTGAAGTTAGGATGAATTCGATCATAGGTTGTATCTATGCGATTTAAAATGTTTATATTGCTAAGAAAACCCATGTTGTGAAGCTGTACCCATGTGTAAAGGACTCAATGTTTACTAGCAATCTGAATAAAATGAGCAACTAGAATCTTTATCGAGGACAGTTGAATTAGAGGTAAAGCATTTAAAACGAAAATAACCTTTAACCAACATCGGACCAACACACGTCATCAAATTGAAATAGACCGTGACCGTTACGGTTCAGTTGTTACTACCATTGATAATTTAATTTTCTCGTGAAAAATGAAAAGAAAGGTACAATAGAGGTCACGCAATTACTGATTAGTAATCATTCTGTTAAGGAAGAATCAAACTGTTTTGAAAAAGATAAACTTTAAGGTTATTACAAATGTATATTCAAAATATGGTAATGTTGTAATTGACACATTTAGTTTTTGTTTCGTTTTGGGGGTTTTAATTTCATTTTCAATGAAACAATAATGACTTGCTATTTGTATATGTACGTTGTAAACATTTAAATTACAAAAAGATGGGCGTAATATATATATATAGCATGCTGATTCAGAAAAGTAATCTGATTATACCGTAAAATGAAAGATGAGTACATTAAGGACAGTAATAAAACTGTTGTTAAAAATGTCAAAAAGAACCTAAAAAACTGGATAATGGTCTATGCTTTTTGTCGCTGTGACCTTCTACGCGAACAATTAGTTAATATCCAAGTATATATCATATTTGTCTTGGTGAATCCTGACGCATCTCTTTCATTTACCTGTAATTACATGATAAAACCTCAGAACCACCATATATCAATCCTCTTTCAAAGCAATTGAAATTTGTATACTGTATTTCAGTATTACTGCAATTCATCATTTGAAATCTTTATCTTTTAATACATGATTCAAATTAAATGATTGGTTTTTTTTTTTATTTTCTTAATTTGTTTGTCAATAGAACCAAATAATACCAAAAGTCACGACAGCTTTATGACAAGACAGTATTCTGGCATCAGAATATGCACAAGATGAGCAATGTATAATTGTGTGCTATTAAGAAATAAATGCATCCTTTAATATACCTGGAAAAGTTCGCCCCAGTCGGTTATTTTCGCCATTTTACCACAAAACATTTTCGCTCTGACTAAAGTTCTCTTGAAATAAACATAGTGTCATGGGGTGCCTAAATGTCCCTGCTTTAGCTTGAAAATTTCGCTTTCAATTTAAATTCGCCCTTTTATCTAAGAGCGAAAATAGCGAAAATTAAACGGGAGTGATATTCCAAGATTTATATTAATCGCATATGATTTTGGTGTTTTATTGTTTTGTGCAGCTATAGTTGGTTATGGAAGTCATTTGCAAAATTGAGAAGGGGCTATTAATGAAGAGTGTCTTTTTTGCTTTTATGCTATTGCGTACCAACTTTCATCTGCGTAAGCCTTTTGGTGCGTCTAAAACAGTTTTTTTGTATCCCTCTTACCCAACTAATTCGGCCCATGAGACGTTAGTTATATACATTGTACCTTCAGGGTGCTATTCCTGCCCCCTCATAAATATATACGAACCAAGCTCAAATGGTTGATCGTCGAACAACGGCAATTTTCAATAAATCAGTTTTCTTGAATATAGTGAAAACTACTAACAATATCTCTCATCGGAGCATGAAAGAAAACTTCACTCCACTGATAAGTGATACGAGATATACCTAAGGTTGAAAATTGGTGATCCTTGATTTGTTTACATTTATCCATTCGTTCGTAAAATTTAGTTCTCGGGAGAATGTACAGTGTTCTTTCTCAAATAGATCTTTACAAAATACAATGGACAGTAAGTTTATCAATTATGATTTATGAAAAATTGTACAAAACATGATATCAATAAATATTTTAAACATAATACCAAAGTTATAATGCTCAAGACGATATCGTTTCTGTCAATTAGACTTCATCAGTTGAGCTCCAATTTGAAAAGTATGTGTATTTTCTAAAGATAACGTGGTATCATACAAGGCCAAATAATATCTCTAAAAGAATAGCCGAAATCCGTCTAAGAATAACCACTGTAAAAAAAATTACTATCTTAGCTTTAGAAAATTTTCGAATTTAAATGGTGTTAACAGTGCCAAATATTACTTTAGTATAAAATGAACAGCTGGTACCGAAATATCAGGTACAATACATACACGATAAAGGTATTCCTATGGTATCCACTTGTGTCACATACAATGTGCATGCGTTTGCTATTATCGACCTCGAAGAGTTCCTGCGTTTCTGTCCGGACGATTAATTACGCATATATATAAATTCATTTAATTCATTGTGTTTCTCAATTGACAACAAATTATGGAATTTAGTTGAGGATGCGGACTATCAATGAAATGAAATTAAATGAAAGAGAAATATAGAAGAAAATATATCTCGAGATAGTATTAATAAAATATTGTTCTACTTTTATTTTCATACGTGCCATGTTGTATACAAGCTGTAACATCCGTTATAATGACCTATACATATGCTTGCTTAAATTATGCAACCACTGCACTGGTCATTTAGAGGTCAATGTCTCACTGACAAATTTTATGTTTATAAATGCTGACAGCTGAATGACAACCAAAGCAATTGAAAGTGTTTAATTAAAGTTTTGTGAATAAGAAAATAAAGCATGTGACTGACCCATGTATTTATCTGTGTATTCCTGAACGTGATACACTTACCTTAGAAAAAAATACATATTATCAAAGCTATTCAATCGTCACATCGTCTGATTTATCCTCTCTCCAAGACTGAATTCAATGATACACAGGGATTTTCAAACTGATAAATAACGCAGACGTTTCATTAGAATGTTCATAAAATGCAATGCGTTTACTGTAAACATAGATATTTCCGCGTGTTGTTAATTAACTTTTTCTTATTCATACTCTATGCGTAGGGGTTATTTACGCGATGCCACGACTTAACATATTCCTGTATTAAACGATAGTTCCTTAGTTCAACTGACCTATCGCCAAATGCCCGACACGGCAACTTTCTGCAAACTTTTCCATTATGTCGTCACAATTAAATGGCCCGTCAAACACTTGTATGATTATGACATCACAATCAAATGACGTCAAAAAGCACATGGACAGCTATGTGTCAGACACTTGGCGGTAGGTCAAAATCTTCATCGCATATTTAGTGTAAATTACCCTCACGCGTAAATTTCCACGTTTACAGCACTCTCTCTCTCTCTCTCTCTCTCTCTCTCTCTCTCTCTCTCTCTCTCTCTCTCTCTCTCTCTCACACACACACTATCAGTAACAAACTTAATAACTGTTTCATTTTGTCGAGGACCATATTTTCATTTAGAAAAGATCTTCAGTGGCCCCTGTGCACAGAATGGTGTTTTGTATTATCCGCCATTGCCGTCTATTTTTTGCTACTGACTGTCCACAGAACCTTGGACGGCAATCACGTGACTTTTATATCCAATGAAATGGCGAAATTTCAGTCCGAGGCAAAACAAAATTGATAAGACTAATTGCTTCTTTTGAAACTTGAAACGATTGTCTTTAGCATTTGTTTTTGCTTCTTTTTTTGTAAAGGTGTAACTGTGGTATTATGTTTATAATTTATTCAACTAATCAATTACATTTTAATATTTTGAGATATGATATACAAAATTTTATATCTATAACTAAACATGAGAATTATGGTTCATCTGGTGAAAAAATTCAGACATCTACACAAATTACATACTTAAATTTTATTGAAAGATAATAACTGAAGAATATTTAGGCCATATATGAATCAGAGTTCCAACTTTACATAAATATCACATGTACATATTGTTATCAAATATCGATAAAGTCATTTTTCTATTCACAAAGAATATTTAAAGCAATTTGGGACAGGTGATCTAAAATACACACCATGATTTGTTAAATACAAGCTAAAGGAAACTACCGGTGGTTTTTTTTTGTTTTGGTTTTTTTTTGTGTACAGAACACATTTCAAGAGTACATGAAATGTATTTGTTAAATGGAATTATGTGTACACGAACAGGGTTTTTAGAAAATTCAAAACCCATGATTGTATTTAGAGGACGAAATGATATTGGTAATTAATATTGATTGCAACTGAAGCTGCATTTCTATAAGGATAGTTGCCTGGAAAACCACGGTCAGTCCTGTAATGTAGTGATACAACGCGCATATGATCGGCTATAATATATTTTATCATGTTAAATGGCGAGGAAACACATCTGATCAGGGATATACATACATACATATACATATATAACCGGTAAATAGTTATCATACTAGATTCTTGTAGTACATCAAATTTTTACCATTATGAAGGTGATGTACGTTAACGCACTGAATTGTGGACTAAATATCTTTCATGCGCCATCTTTGTCCCGATTCTATTCGTAAAGGCCACCCACATTTGAACAAACACATAACTCGAGAATATTGGATGTCATCTTTTGTAGAAATTAGCCCTCTATTACCAAAAAGATGTAAAACATAGCGAACAGTTTACAAAAGAAGGACAAAGCTCCTTTTTTATCTCAATTAATCATTTGATTCACTCACTGTTAATGTTTCTGGTGGTACAAAGCCACAGGTCCCAGTAACCGTATGTATAGTCACACATTGTATCTGTAATGTTCTGAGGATACATAACCAACCAGGAAATACTAGTATCTTCTTTTGTTCACTTTAATGATGTTGATGTCCTGGCAAATAAGTCGTAAGCTCTGGATAGAATATCGATATGTATACTTCCATTTGTAAATTACCCCTGTTCTTATTATCGGGTACATCTAAATAACAAAAAAAAACGATCACTGTTCTCGAGTATCATATATTGTATTCATTTTCATTTTATTACCACCGATCATTGCCGCTTGGCAGATGTTACCCATCGTTATGTACAAACCCTCTGTATGTGAGCTTTTGCATATGAATTTATCACCATTAGATTGAGTGTTTAATGATTACATATACATTTATTTATGTCTCTTTCTTTATTGTATAAGAACATTATAATCATTGCTAATTGGAAATTAAAGTTATTGTCTCATGGAAACAAGCTATTTTGATAAACATTTAAGGGCTAAACTTGATCATGAATATAAATGATGTATCGGTGTAGAATAAAGTAAATCTGAAAATAAAAACGACGGCATTATATTATCACAACGGAGTTCGTGTTGGTATGGGACGTTGTTGTATCGTTGATGTTGTCGCTGGAGCCGTATCCGCTGTTGTGTTGTTAACGAACGGGGTGAGGGAATGTTGGCGAGAAGAAGAGTAAGAGACGTTGTGTGTGGCGCTGTGGGCCGTAAAGTAACGTGGCGCTGTGGGCCGTAAAGTAGATAGAGTGCCGTGTTCCTTGTGGTCCACCAAAATACAACTCCAGGAAGAACACTGATTAAGTTAATCCGTATTTATTGTTAAGCCGCAACGATGAACAGTATAAAATCACAAAATGTAACAATAAAATGTGAATAGTCCGAAATGATGAGTAATAAATAATCAGTCCAAAATATTGAATAAAAAGTAATAAGTCCTGGATGAAAATAGAAGGCAAGTTGGATATATGACCAGTAGTCTACGTGGTCTCCAAAACAAAGTAACGAGTCGGTGTTATCAGCAATGTGACTGATGTCCGAACTTAGGAATTGAAATGTTACAAAAGTATTTATAAGAATTTGAAACAATGGTTTGTAAATATTAGATCTGGTATCAGTTTGAGAGGTGTTGAGTCAATTACCAAACAATAGCAAATTAAATGTTAGACAGATGTACATTAATATAATTGAGACATTAAATAAGTACATAATTGCTTTGACAGTAATGAAAATAATTATGTAAAAAGAGGATTAACATGTGAAGTAAGTCCATTTCCCATATTATAATTATTGTCAAAGTGTAAGTGTCACAAAGTCTAAGCACATGTGGTGGGAAAACATAAACAATTAAATCAGTAAATTGATAATTATAATCCGTGTGTTACAGAGTAAATTAAAAGGTAAACATACATGTGAAAATAGAAACATAATTTTGTTTGGAAAGTCCAGAATAATAAAAATAAAAATGTCCGAATTCAACTTGGTGATAATATATTGAAAACTAGTATAATATTTATCTCTCCTGTAGTTGTTTAGTTGTCTATACCGATTCTGACCAGGATTTGTCTCCCCTGTAGTGTTGTTCAGCCCTTTATAAACACGATTCTGACCAGGATTTGTCTCCCCTGTAATAATGTTCAGCTCTTTATATACCCAATTCTGACCAGGATTTGTCTCCCCTGTAGTATCGTTCATCCCTTTATATACCCGATTCTGACCAGGATTTGTCTCCCCTGTAATAATGTTCAGCTCTTTATATACCCGATTCTGACCAGGATTTGTCTCCCCTGTAGTATCGTTCAGCTCTTTATATACCCGATTCTGACCAGGATTTGTCTCCCCTGTAGTATCGTTCAGCCCTTTATATACCCGATTTTGACCAGGATCTGTCTCCCCTGTAGTAATGTTCAGCTCTTTATATGCCGATTCTGACTCCCCTGTAGTATCGTTCAGTCCTTTATATACCCGATTCTGACCAGGATTTGTCTCCCCTGTAGTATCGTTCAGCCCTTTATATACCCGATTCTGACCAGGATTCGTCTCCCCTGTAGTATTGTTCAGCCCTTTATATGCCGATTTTGACCAGGATTTGTTTCCCCTGTAGTATCGTTCAGCCCTTTATATACCCGATGCTGACCAGGATTTGTCTCCCCTGTAGTATTGTTCAGCTCTTTATATGCCGATTCTGACCAGGATTTGTATCCCCTGTAGTATTGTTCAGCCCTTTATATGCCGATTTTGACCAGGATTTGTTTCCCCTGTAGTATCGTTCAGCCCTTTATATACCCGATGCTGACCAGGATTTGTCTCCCCTGTAGTATTGTTCAGCTCTTTATATGCCGATTTTGACCAGGATTTGTCTCCCCTGTAGTATCGTTCAGTCTTTTATATACCCGATTCTGACCAGGATTTGTCTCCCCTGTAGTATTGTTCAGCTCTTTATATGCCGATTCTGACCAGGATTTGTCTCCCCTGTAGTATTGTTCAGCTCTTTATATGCCGATTTTGACCAGGATATTTCTCCCCATTTAGTGTTGTTCAGCTCTTTATATACCGATTCTCTCCAGGATGTATCTCCCTATACAGATTTACACCAGGATTTATCTCCCCTGTAATTGTGTGTTCGTCTATATCGATTCAGACCAGGATTTATCTCCCTCATAATTGTTCGTTCGTCTATATTGATTCAGACCAGGGTTTATCTCCCCTATAATTGTTAGTTCGTCTATACCGATTTAGAGCAGGATTTATCTCCCCTGTAATTCAGTCGTCTATGGTTCTCTCCAGGATTTTGGTCATTGAATGGTACCCGGTCGTCAGAGGGCTAACCCATCCATGACTCTTTTGATTTCCGAGGGGGTTGTGTTTGTCAAATATATTTTATTTTTTGACTTCCTGACGGATGAATCTTTATTCAAATGAGCACATACAGAAAGGAAGCAAAACTTGTAATTATACTCTATTAATTTCTAAGTAGTGACCACTGGGAAATTATTAGGTAATACCGTGTTTTGTATTTTATAAGAGTCACACATAAATAACAAAGTAAAATATATACTCATCTGATCATTAGTTCCTGTATAACCATCTGAGAAAATGTTAATACCAAACAGTTATTTAGGTTTTCATTGTTTAAAAATGTTATTTTCAAAATTAAGATGAAATTATGTTTAACAATAGTATTATAAGAAAAAGAAGAGAAGAGAACTACAACATGGCATTTACTATCAGAACTCTCATTACCCACTTTTGACAGGTCAAGTTCATAGTCTTATTTACTAACTACAGGAACATTTTCTTTCAATATCGACTATTGGTAGATCTTTTCTGTCTACCGTAGAGACCTTTTGCGCACATGTATCCCGAAGCACGTATAATTATGTCCATAGCCCGGTTGTCAACATATCCTTGAACAATAGATAATTTACATTATGTTTACGGAAGAACATATCTAGGACAAATAGCGCAGTATTTTTCCGTTTTTATCAAAATATTACGCTAGATGTTATTGCATTTTCTATACTAGAAAACATGTTTCAATTTTAAGTTTTTATTTGAGTAATTATTGTATTATAAAAATTCTACGTACTGATATTCAAATGCTCTATTGTTCGAAGTAAAACATAGTAGAATGACAAAAGTGAGTATTATTTTTTATTTTTCACTATATAATTATTTCATATAAAACCACATTTAAATAAAACTATTATAAAGTACCCATTGATAATCGAAACTCAAGTCCATTAGAACACAACAAATTAGATGTTAAATGGTCTCAACATGAAGAACAATTGCGAATCCCAAGCGGGATAGGGCGGTGTGTTCTCCGAACGCCTAGTCCTCAATTAAAAATAATAATTGGTCAAGGCAATTATGGGGCCCTCTAAGGGGACACAGGTAGACTTTACCTGTATATACTTTGGGACACAGGTAGACTTTACCTGTATATACTTTTAATTTAATATACTTTTAATTGTCTTATTTTTAATTTAAAAAAAATAAAAAGATGCAATAAATAGTGCTAATGGCTGCATGTACCTGACATTATATTAAAAATACCATATTTGTTTAATAACCTAAATGTTTCAGTGAAATAAAATAATCATTAAATATTATTAAAAAAAAATAAAAATTAAATATCTTTCTTCATTTTTTTTAAATTTACATCTTAACAAAATAAAAATCAAACATTATATCTTAAGGTATAAATTAAAATCAGAGATTTTAAATGATGATTATCTAAATTATGACTGAGATAAAATTATAATAAAAAATCACTTTCTTCAACAAAATTTGTCCAAGCTGTGAATAAATGAACGACATAAGCTTAAATATTTTTTAATTACAAAGTCATAAAACCAAGTAATTGAACATCATTATGGTAAAAAAAATTCACTTTGATATTTTTTAAATATTAGTTTTAAAATCAATTACTGTAAAGATGTTGAACTGAACTCATCCAAGCTGTAAATAAATGATGTTAAACTGAACTCATCCAAGCTGTAAATAAATGATGTTAAACTGAACTCATCCAAGCTGTAAATAAGTGATGTTGAACCGAACTCATCCAAGCTGTAAATAAATGATATTGAACCGAACTCATCCAAGCTGTAAATAAATGAACACAAGCTGCAGAATTGTATAAATAGAAGGAAAGAATCCAGACATCATCACTTTTCACTCACAATGGCAAATGCACAGATCAACGTTAAGTTCATCACCAACAGAAGAGGGGGACGTAATCTCGCATTCAATGGCTACATTTACCGGGTAAATCGAAGGACGGACAACAAGATCTTCTGGAGGTGCACTACATCTGGATGTTCCGCCAGTATCTCAACAGAGAACGACATCCCACAGGTTTTGGACGACAGCAACACACCCATGCAGCGGACCACACTGAAGTTGTCGCCAAACAAATTATGACAGCCATCTCCAGAAGATGTACAGATGAAGTTAGGCCCATCCCCTCCGTTTTCAGCGAAGAACTCAACAAACTCCGAGACAACGAATGGGACGACACCAGCAGAGAGCTCATCGAGAGGCTGCCGAGTTTCAACACCGCCAGGTCATCACTCTACAGAGCCCGCAGGAAACAGACACCACCACTTCCAAAGACTACAGCAGACATCAGACTGGAGGGGAAATGGACAGAGACAGAGACGGGACAACCATTCCTTCTACTAGATGACATCTTCCAGAACAACAGGATACTTGCGTTTGCGACAACAGACAACCTTCAAGACCTTGCTGCCTCCGAGACCTTCTTCTGCGATGGAACCTTCTACAACCTGCCCCAGCCTGTTCTACCAGATCTTCACCATCCACATCATGACTGACGACCAGATGACGCCCGTTGTGTATGCCCTTCTTCCAGGAAAGAACCAAGCCACCTACACAAGACGCTTCACTCTTCTTTCCGACAAGATGAACGACCTCGGCCTGCAGTTCTCTCCCACCAGTGCCCTTGCCGACTTCGAAACTGCAGTACATAACTCCATCAGAGACGTTTTCCCCGGAATCACCACCAAAGGATGATTTTTCTTTCATTTCACACAGGCTGTTTGGCGCAAGGCACAGATCACAGGTTTACAGATCCCCTACAGAGAAGATGACAACGTGAAGAAACTGATAAGAAGAGCAGCCGTTCTACCCCTAGTTCCTCTAGACAGCATCGAAGACGTGTGGTTCCAAGCCCTGGAAGACCGCGATGAAGCCGACCTGACGGAAGTGACAGAGACCTTTACAGACTATGTGACAGAACAGTGGGTGAATGGTGACAGACTTATTTGGAATCTCTTCGGAACCAATGGACCACGGACCAATAACAACTTAGAAGCATGGCACGGGAAGCTGAAGAGGATGGCCCTACACGCGCACCCAAACATCTACACTGTCATCAAGATCTTCAAGGACATCCAGAACGGCAAAGAAATTCTACAGATCCAGAAACAAGCAGGAGGAATCATTCGTCAACCGACAAAGAAGTACGCGAACATCAAGAGGAGACTGCAGACCCTGAAGGAGCGATACCAAGACGGGATCATCGACCTTATGACCTACGCAGATTCAACATCGGAACTTCTTCATTTAGGACATTGACATAGTGACAGTGAAAGGACATTAAGACAGACTCCGTGCCCATATTAGTATCTGTGTAAATATTGTATATATACTGGTATGAATTATACTTTTTAAAACTTTATGTCATTTTGAATTGTTATTTATATTTTAGACAACCATGTATTTATGAGTTTGTTATAAAACAGTGCTATGTGTCAAAATAAAAAGAAAATTGTATATAAAATGTTATGCAATTTTAAAACATTATTTTATTGTTTTAAATTATATGTAGTGCTAATAAATTAAATAAATATATTAAAATTGATTCAATGTTTTCTTTTTATTTATGCAACAATTTTAATTATAAAGACATTTAAAATTTAACAAAAATGACAAACTGTTATATTATTTTTCATTCAAGGAAACACAGGTAAAGTCTACCTGTGCCCCTTTAGAAGGCCCCATAATTGCCCAGTATAATTGAATAATGATAATTGGGCAGTAGGCGTTCGGAGAATCAGCCGATAGGGCCAGGTGTCCGGAAGGAGTCAGCGTCCCCTACTGGAATGCCACGCCCGTCACAAATGTTCCACAGAATCCTTTCTTGTTCGATGAAAAGGTCAAATTCGATGAAAAGGTCATGTCCAGTGAAAAGAACAAGCTTGGTGATATACAACGGTCTCAACATGAACAACTATTGCGAATCCCAAACGGGATAGGACCAGGTGTAGAGTACTTTTCTGTTCAATTTCAAATTTCACTATAATTAACTATTAACATTTTGAAGTCTGTGTTTGTTTTGATTTAAATTTCCATTGTTTCGTTTTGAAGTACTGATTAGTTTTGCAGGATACACATTTTTACTGTCTCTTTTCATTCATCTTAATTTGACTGTGGACTCACAGCGGGTGTGGCTGGTCGACGGGGAATGGTTACTCCTCCGTGGTGCCTGATCCCACCTCTTGATTTCAAGAGGTCCGTGTTTGTCCATTTTGTACCAGATTTGTACCTATATCCTGGGCATCCCAATGATTTTTATATTCAATGTGTAAATAGGAAATTATGACATACGGAGTATAATTTTGGTTGTTGCCTATGTACTTTGTAAATTATTCGTTTCATTCACAGTTTTTACTCGATATCTGATAACTCACATAACTAACGTCAGGTTACAAAGTTTGTTTCACTTTCTTGTGTATGATATAATTAAGCCAGTGGCTGAGAAAATGGTCCTTAGGACATAGTCTGTGAAATGCAAAAAACAAATTCAGTTTGATTTTGCAGAGTTTTCACACCAAAAACAAAAAGAGTTGTTCTCAATACTGATCATTCTCATGTTGTATCTTTTATATGCACATGTACATGTTCATATTTCTGAAAACATAAAAAAAATCAGTTTTAACCCATATTGTACTAAGGACACTTTTCTCAGCCGCTGCCTCAATTATATGACGCCATTATGATTCCTGAGACAGATGTCACGATGGTGGTAAATTTATAATACATCCACCGTAATTAGAATGCTGGGTTTGTTTGTTTGTTTGTTTATTGTTGTTTAACGTCCCATTCAAGAATCTTTCACTCAAATGGAGACGTCACCAAATGCCGGTGAAGGGCTTTAACGTGCCGACACCTACTGCGACACGGGACCTCGATTTTTATTGTCTCGTCCGAAGGACAGGAAACCAACCTGCCGCCGGCTGGACTCGAACTCACGACCTCACGGTCAAGAGTCGAGCGCGCTACCGACAGAGCCAGGCCGGCTCAGAATGCTGGGTAAAGTCACAGATAATAACGCCGCAAGCCAGTGAGCTGCAGTATAGTCAAACGTCTTTTATATGTTCTAGAGTCTTTAATAAAACACCTTTTTGTATTTTTTTTCAAACTGAAATTCTGTAAGTTCACACTTGGAATATACCACTAGAAAACATCTAATATTGGCACAAGCGTCATCCACGGACTTGAAACTGTATGAATCTTCTGGATGTCCAGGATACATATACAAATATGGTGATATTGGACAAACACGGACCTCTGGAATTCCAGAAAGGGGATCAGGTGCCATTTTCCTATTGAATGTATTAACACCGTTTCATTTACAAAAGGTTTATTTTAACAGGCAAAATATGATATATCGAACACACGATATATAAAGAAACATATCAAGTATGAACATGTAACAATTTACTATATAACTATTAGATTTGCTAAGGAAATTGTGCATTCAAAACGTTATACATGATAGAAATAATCATACACACACATATACTCGTACACACAGAGACACGCAATTTAAACAAAATTAATCTCAATTAATAAAATATGAGTTCGTTTTTAATCAGCATATACAACATATGTTTGATGTTTGAATTTGTTTGATATAACTTCCGTGATTTTTTTAATCTGTGATTCTTTTTGTGCGACAATACATGTACAATATTAGTAGTATACTAAAATAGTTCAGAGCTTACCACATACACTTCAATCATACATGAACGAATGTTCAATTATCATGCGGTTTCCAGACAGTTTTCATTCACAAAAAGATCATAACTACAGTTATTATATATACTGGATATTTATATCTTTTATTCATGACTCAAGTCAATTCAAATGATTTTTTAAAACCGCACACAGTTAACTGCCTTAATTACCATTCTTGCGTCATATTGACTTCGAAAACGGAAAATGTACTGAGAAAGCATTTAAATATACATGATTCATATTTGCAATTAACTAAAATTATATATATATATGTATGATTTTAGTTGATTGCAAATATGAATCTTGTATATTTAAATGCTCTATCTCTCTCTCTCTCTCTCTCTCTCTCTCTCTCTCTCTCTCTCTCTCTCTCTCTCTCTCTCTCTCTCTCTGTTAACAGTGGCATTGATTTGTGTAGTTTCTTTGATATATATATATTTGTGTAATAAAAAACTGAATTAATTTTCGAAATTTTTAATTAGGTTTAAAAGGAATGTAAGAAAGCAGATTTTAAAATAGATGTATACTCATCTCTTACGACAAGTGATTTTATCATACAAAGTGATAATATACTACATTTTTTACACAATATTTCATTCATAATTTATGCTTTGGAAGATTCAATGGGTTGTCTCCCTTTTCAAAACCAAAGCTTGTTCTGCTTTTTGTAAATATACCTAAAAACATCATAGAGAATTTAGATATAGCGAATGTCAGAGAAACCCCTGTGATTGTTACCTCTGTGAAATTATTCAGTAGTATTAATTTTCATATTCAGATGATGGAATAAGGTGAATATAATTCTCAGATACCAAATTATAAACTTCAGGATGTCCAGGATACATATAAAAATCTTGTGAATATTGGCAAACACGGACCACTGGAAATTTAGAGGTGGGATCTGGTGTCAAGGAGGATATAATATACTTATAAAAAGTATAATACGCTCGATACAATATTCTGCTTCTATAATTTTATATGTTATCTAAAATGCCATTTATTTAGCAACAGATACTATACCTTAATTTTAAAAAATACAACAAATCGTAAAGTTGCAATACGTTTTTATTATAATATTAATCGATGACTACACAGAGAACCTTCATTTCGAGAACTAAAGGTCGGGGCTACGATTAAGACAAAAGCTGCATTCTGATTGGATGGAGTTCAGGTGCGCTTGGTTGTAATGTTTAATTCAGCAAGGAAAGCACATGCGGTGAATGTAAATATGAAAAGTCTCAGATACCAAGGTATAAATCATTAGGATGTCCAGGATATAGGTACAAATCTGGTAAAAAATGGACAAACACGGACCTCTTGAAATCAAGAGGCGGGAACAGGCGCCATGGAGGAACAAGCAACACCCCCACCCAACACCCCCTCCGTCGACGGGCCACACCCGCAGCGAGCCCTCTTTCAAATTAAAATGAAACACGTGAGGAACGAATCCTTCTCACAATTGGCGCAGACGTCTCAACAGCCGCCAACGAACAGGCAACTTAACATTTCACCCAGTGAAACAGAGTAGTCGCAAACAAGACCACCACGCCGAGCGTAAATATGATATCATAATTTACAAAATTAGAGATCTACGAAATGAAATCAATCAGATTGCGTATAATTAATGTGAAATATATTTAGCAGGATTAAAACAATAATAACGAATGCAATACCAATAATGTGTTTTATTTAAAATACCTTTCAACAATTTATATATATATATATATATATATATATATATATATATATATATATATATATATATATATATATATATATATATATATATATATACATAGGCGTCGGAACCAGGGGGGCTAGGGGGGCTTAGCCCCCCACTTTTTGCAAATATAGACATAGGACATAGATGTTTCTGGCGTGTGTATGTGTTTTAAGTTGGTTTAGCCCCCCCACTTTCAATTTGCTTCCGACGCTGATGATATATATATATATATATATATATATATATATATATATATATATATATATATATATATATATATATATATATATATATATATATATATATATATATATATTATAAACAATAATGCAGACATGCTGTAAGGTGGGTGAATATATGGCTGCCCAACCCAAATACCATCCACTCTTGGATATTATCTGGGTATCAATACAAGTTTTGATATAATAACTAAAACTACTAAAACCGTAAAGCATTTTATTATTATTTACCTTTATATATACATATACATGCATATATTTAAGAGGAAGCAAGAAAAAGTTTGGCGCCCATTAA
Organism: Atrina japonica; assembly: GCA_030159075.1. Classification (NCBI taxonomy): domain Eukaryota; kingdom Metazoa; phylum Mollusca; class Bivalvia; order Pterioida; family Pinnidae; genus Atrina; species Atrina japonica. Next base: position 309,649 of record BROG01000661.1, read on the forward strand.
ATAAAGTCACCCCTACGCGAAGTTTGAATGTTTTTTTATTTCCTGGGTGGCAATTGAATTAATACACAACACACACCAAATCCAATATACTTGTAAGGTTTGTTCATGTCCTTTATTCCATACCTTAATCTGTTTTTTTAATTTTCTTTTTTAAATTGAAGTCTTTAGAAGTGCTGTTGTAATATATTGTTCCATCTAATAAAATTTCTTGTGTGTGACTATAAAAAGAACTATATCATTGATCGTCTGTTCGGGACGAGTCTAGATGGCTCAAGACAAAAAAAAAAATGCAAGTCAAAATTAAAACCGAGAACTCCTTTTGATGATGGCCAATGACCTATACATTTGAAAGAAAAAGTAAATATGGGAGCGATTCAGTAAACATGTTTATCAGCACATTGTACCGAGAAGGTACACAAAGAAAATATGGTAAGAAAGATAACCATACATAAATTCAAAATACAACATAGAAGCGATTGTTGCGCTGAAAAACATGACATATAAACTCTTGTGATTCATAGAATATCGCGGGTTGTACTCAAATGTAGAATTGACTCACACTGTAGTATATAACAAGGTAAAAACGAGGAAGTACCAATGGAAAATTGAAACTCCGGGTCCATTAAAATACGACAGAAAAAATATGGTCTCAACATGAAGAACAATAATTGCTAATCGCAAAAGAGATGGATCTAGGTGTCCTGAAGGAGTCAGCGTCTCCTGCTACCATGCCACATCTCTGGCAAATGTTACATGGAAACCTTTCGACTTCCGTGAAAAGGCTTAGTTAGTTCGTTGAAAATTGTCATCAGTTAGTTTTAGGTCTGATTGGCGAAAGGGAGTCACTGTATACGGTCGTGTTTCAGAATACCGACTCGTTTTGACTCTCAATATAAAACATTCATAAGAGGGGCATGACCCGTCATACCGTATAAGCAACAAACTTGCTTAGATATTTGAGTGTAAACTACAGGAAATGTTCAAATTAATCGCTTGATGTACACATTTTCTAAATTTACTATTAACATAATGGGCACTATGCCTTAATTCGCTATTGTTAATATCGAACTATTTAGAACAGTACAATTGTGAAATAGTTAAGGAAACAGAACTAAAAATCTTTCTCTTTTCATCATGTTCAGTTTTTCTTATCACTATCATGTTTCCAGTTTTTGATTTACCAGGGGTTTTACCAAAAAGTGGAAAACCCCTGGTAAATCAAAAAGTGGAAACATGATATCACAACAAATGATAAAGAGCATTGTTTATTTAATTGCGAAACCGTAAATTGTTCAAGTGCAGTATTCATTTCAATGGAAATATATTTTTTATTAGTATTACACCAACTAAAATATTATGATCTTCAATATTTAAGGCACACTCCTTAAACCATAGAGCTTGGAAGCTAGTAAGAAAATTCAGTATTATTTTGTCAAAAATGTATATTAAGTTTTTTCAACAACGTCATTGGTATGAAGGAACTTACTTCTTCACTGCATATGAAAAGTAGGGTCACACATAAATCGAGTTGTTTTATTTGTGAATTTTTTTTAGAATAGTAAGGTTAGTATATTTTTGTATATTTTTGTTTTCTTAATCGTTAACTCTTTCATCCTTAAAGAAAAATTTGGACTCCCCTAAGTCATTGATTTATAGACGAGTTCATTACTTAAAGAGGTTTGATGAGATAATCTTGAGTTGATTTCCACATTTTTCAAAAGTCTTAAAGCTACCCTGTTCTAATTTTTTTATTTACCGGGGGTTTTACTAAAAGTGAGAAAATTACCATGTTCTCACTTTCTGGTAAAATCCCTAGTAAATCCAAAAGTGAGAACGTGATAAAGCACTTCATACAAGTGTCATCCATGTGTCTCAGATGTCGCACCTCTCAAACCTGCTTACAATTAAACTAATCTATTATGTTCTTGGCCAGTAACATCAATCTGCTAGAACCACTCGTGTTGGTTTGTTTATAGAATATTCGCCAAACAAACACAAAATGTGAGGTTTAAATTTTATTTACCGCAAAAGCAAAAAAAAAAAACAAAAAACTTCCGGATAAAAATGATCATGGGTGAAAAATAAAACATAGAGTGACAGTGTGTGACACAGTGCAAATTGAAAAATCAATGCTTGTCCACTTAAGATGATGGAAGGAAGAACTTCATGTAATATGTGCCCATTTTTAGAAGTATTCCCCGCTGCTGCACCGGATCAACAGGCACACGAACTCGGTAGGAAGTGCGTTCTTAACACCGTATAAGAGGAGATAACTCTTACAAAGAGACCGCTAAACTGCAAGCCAAAACCAATATATATATATATATATATATATATATATATATATATATATATATATATATATATATATATATATATATATATATATATATATATATATACGAGGGTTTGTTGCTGGTGTGTTCGTTGTGTTCCATTTTCTGTTTCAGTGAATTAAATACAGAAATTCAGATCACAATAAACATAATTCTGATTTATTGTATTTAAAATAAAAAGGTTATAACACACATATTCTTTTTTAAAAACATTCATTTCACGTACAATTCAAATAAAATGTACTGAACAAAATACTATAACAATAATGATGAATTATTCAAATAAAATAAAACATTGTATTGTGTAATAACAAGATATTGTTCAGTCTTTGTAAACTAGTTGACTGTTCCTTTGCCACGCAATCAACATGGAAAATGAAAGTCATCCTTTTTTTGGGAGACAAATTTTGACCGGAAATTAAACATCAACCAAAACTTGATATTTCATACCATGGCTTCTGATTTCACGTCTCTTTTCTCAGGGGTCCGTGCCTTTTCAATGTTTATTGTTTTCTGAGCCTCTCAGTATTGGTTTATACTTTGATATCTGGGATTTTATATTTTTGAATTTTGAAATATTCGGTTAAGCCCTTCAAGTAGAAACTATAGCGGTTTTTTTTTTTGCTAAAAGGTGTGCAAAAATGCTTGTAGGTCATATAAATTGTTTCAGGGGGAATATATTTTATCCTCTTTAGGGACAATTACTAAATTATTTATGATCGTATAATAGATGAAGAAACTATATATCGCCTTACACATATAAATATTAGAAAAATAATTAGTTTTAATGATAATCCCATTACACATAGAGTGATAACAGTTTTAGATAAAATTATTGATATTATTAATATAAAATGAAAATATTTATTTTCACAATGTGAAATATATGTTTTGAATGCTCTTCAAATATTCAATTAGTCAATTTGATGCCTTACAATCACAATATCTTGGCATCAATAGCTTATGTAATTGCAATTCCGATTATCACAATAGATTTTGCATTTGCACCTCAACTTCGATGATTGTGCACACCGCTCGAGCAAGGCATTCAAACTGTTATTTCATTTAATGACGTCGACGTTATAGGCCAAATGAAATCCATAATTTTGACATTATTGTTGTTTATTATTGCGATAAGATATATTTCATGTATTAATTCATGAAAAAATGATTAATTATATTTTGATGTATTTTAAAATGATCAATTTATTTCAACGAGAGTTCGAACCCCATCGGGGCTTGATGAATTTGATGGTGTCTCGTTAATCCTGTTTGTACTTTATATATATATATATATATATATATATATATATATATATACAGTTTACAGTTGAACACGGATATATTAAACTTTTAAGGAGAATTAATTTTTCTTTCAAATAAACAGGGATTTCAAAATAACCGGGTTATAATGGTAATAACGAAATCAAAATAATTTCAAAGAAAGCGGTATTTCAATATAACAAACTCATTATAAATGGATTCGACTGTATTTGAAGTATGTGTACGAATGTTTTAGAGCCGGCCTGGCTCAGTCCGTAGCGCGCTCGACTCTGGATCATGAGGTCGTGAGTTCGAGTCCCGCCGGCGACAGGTTGGTTTCCTATCTTTCGGATGAGACAGTAAAAACTGGAGGTCCCGTGTCACACACAGTAGGTGTCGGCACGTTAAAGAACCCTCACTGCTCAATGGCCGTAAGTGCCGAGCATAGGTCAAAATTTGAAGCCCTTCATCGGCATTTGGTGACGTATCCATATGAGTGAAATATTCTTGAGTGGGACGTTAAACAACAATAAACAAATAAACGAATGTTTTAAAATCACGATTTCAAAAGGGAGACAAACCCTATTCAAAATCACTCATTAAAACTACAACTCTTAGAGATGTACTGCTCTTCATGTCATGTTAGGGTATATTCCTTTGAGAAGGTAATTGTTTTGTTCATACCGCCGCTCTACATGGTCTTTTATTGTCGGAATAATCAAAGGTAAAGTTCACACCCTAGGTTTGAATTAAGAAATAATGATCTAGCTATAGCTTCTGCCAAACTTATAATACTATACTTTCAATTGTTGAAAATCTTAAGTCAATGAAAACTATTTCAAAAAGATCGTTTTATATAGAAAGTAATGGAAAAATGAAATAATTTTTTTCATAAACTTATGGCACAATGATACATGTCATATAATTTGTTGCCTCTTATATTAAGTTCCAATACAAAAGTGTCATTGCAATTTTGTCCAACCTCGGGAATACATATTTCTGCGCTAATTTTTGGACTGAAAATTTAAACGTGAGCATATGACTACTGTAAAAAATTTATTGAATATTGTTAACTTTACTCAGTTTAATAAAGTTCAACAATGTTCTATAAATTAAATATATGTGGAATATATCCCAACTTAATTGCATTTGAAATTGAAATTTTAAAATAAACGATATTAATTTACTCTCACCCATAAAAATTGTTAACAGCTAAACAATATTTTCTTTGTGATACACACGTACCCTGAATTTCAATTGAGAGAAGTGTAATTTAATATTAACTATTTACGGGGTGGTGGGTGGGTTTGTGCAATATCCACCCAAGCATAACACATATTTTTCTTAACATATCTAGATAAAGCAACATATAAACTACCTCCAGCATTAGTGCAATACCAACATATCTCGTAGAATACGTCAGTATAGCAACATAAACGCTGAACAGAGCATCCCAACTTTGGGTTTTATTTGCTGAAGTCCACGTATAAATTTTTTCTAGAGAGTTAATGCATATGCATCATTAAGCATGACTTCCCATATATGTACTTTTTCTCCCGACAATTTATACTTTGGCATCTGTGATTTTGATCATATTTATATTCCAGTCCCGTGCCAGTAACCTAGTCCCCAGTATTTCTTTGTGTAAAAGTGGTTTGATTGTCAAAATAATGATTATTTCTAGTGATTGCATTTTTAAAGGTGTGACCTTTTTATAGGTTTTCTTAGACCCTAGGAAACGGAGGATTCATTCAATTTGCAGTTTTATTTCACTTAGCTGAGGTATTTTTACATCAAATGTAATGGGAATTGACCAAGTGGTTTTTGAAGAGAAATTGAAAATACATATGTACTGTATACCTGGTAATTTTTGCTCTTTGTGATTTTCACCTTTTTTACAAAAGAAAACATTCACCCCGTCTTAAATTCGCCCTAAATTACCATAAATTCCATACTTCAATTACTTAGCTTGATAATCCTTTCATTTTAAATTTGCCCTCTTATCTAGGGGCAAAAATGGTGAAAATTAAATAAGAGCTAAAACTTCCATGTATACAGTACACAATTGTTTATGTATGAACCATGATGACTGACAAAAATTGATCAAAATGAGTCACATATGTGGCTAAATATCATAAACATAATACCAAAGTTATACTTTTGTAAAGAATGGGGTAGGGGCGCAAAACAAAATTAATACTTAAGATGACTGTTGGCTTAAGTGACATAAAAACACAAACAGGCATAATTTGTATCATTTATTGATTAATATACAAATGGACAATTTTTAAAGAATTTTTGGAATGTTATGTAGATATACATTTAAAAGTTACAGATATCACAGCTCATTTCTTCATGAACAATACACTAATGTAAAACATCTGTATTTTAAAATTTCATTCAAAATTTCCCTCAAAAACAGAACAATAAGATAGATCCTTAAAGAAACTAATTATTTGACACAATTTAACCTTAAATGAAATAAAATGTGTCATAATATCACACATAAGTGTATCAACAATTACTGAACTGTACATGTTAATAAATATATGTACATATCACTTCAACCAAAGTGCCTTCTATGCAACATATCACTATGTAGCAATTTGGCACTTTAACAAATTGACCATTTTGATCATGTGTGTGTGTGATGAAATAATGTAAACAATATTGTTTTAGTAGAGGTGTTTCAAGATTGGTCAGGAAAAACGATTCTTTAAATTATTCTGTTCCTGGCAGAAGTACAGTAACAGTGTTGGTATACTGATTAATAGAAAGTAAACTTTCAAAACAAGAGAAAGCAATACTATTTAAAAAGGAGGTGAATTACTGACCAATTAGAAAAGAAAGAAGGAAAAATCAGACTGAAAGATACCTGGATTATACATTGTTGCACGTACGGGATAAATTTGACACATGACAAAGAAAAGCACTCTTTGTTAACAGAAATAACAAAATGTCACATAAAATTTGTTAGAAAATGAACTTCTTTGATAAAAAGACAAAAAGTATATACAGTTTTGAAGACTAACATACATACATGTATGGATATCTATCTATCTATCGATCTATATATATATACAAAATTATGACACTGAATTTAACTCCAACCACTTTCATAAATATAATCAAGATGTTTTGATATAAATGAAACTAGCTGAGTTTGATTTGGCATCTTAATTCTTAAATTTACTCCTGTACTTGTGTGAATTAGTTTTAATATTTATATCAAGAGATAAATAAAACAGTGATAAAACATGCCCTATGCTGGAGATCAAAGTATGAACAAACATAAATTCTAAGAACGTTTCTACAATAGGGTAGAGTCTGAAATAAAATGGCTCATTTAAAACAATGAATTCCATCACCCAAAAAATGGGGTTATTCAGATGAAAAATATCTTTAAAACAGAACTTCTAAGTTCAAGGAAATCTTGACTACAAAAAGATTTACATTGACAGAAATAAATTATAAATAAAAAACAAAACAAAACAATGAAAACTGACACTGTTGTTGCACAATAAAAGCTTGAAATAATATTGAAAAAATAAGTAAAACATTGCAAGTGGATGGAATAATATTGAAAATGGAAAATTTTGCTAAGGTACTATTTAATATAAAAATCTCAGATACCAAAGTATAAATCAATAGGATGTCCAGGACAAAGATACAAATCCGGTAAAAATGGACAAACACGGACCTCTGGAAACCAAGAGGTGGGATCAGGTGCCATAATGAATTAATTTATAACATTTCAAGATTTAAGTATATGTTCTAAATGCGCCCTCAGTACATGTCTAATTCTACATGTTAGAAAGGGAAATTCTGTAACTGAAACATCAACTTATATCTCCAAGACAACACAGAAATGTGTTCTAACTCATTCACCCCTAAAGACACATTTGGACTGGCCTAAGTCACTGATTTATAGAAAAGTCCATTGCTTTTCGGGGATTGATGAGTTAAGTTCATGTACATTCAAGTTAAATATACAATAGACAAAGGAGTTGAAAATAACAAAAATGACTAAATAAATGTATAAGTGAAGGTAAGACTGAAGTACCCTTCTTAGATTAAATTTCTTTACATGAAAGAGTATTGAAATAAACTGTCATTGTAGAAAATGAAAGTCATTTTAAAATTCTGAAGACAAAAACATTCCTGCCCACTTTACAGAATCTGTATTGTTTACATAAACATATACTTTATGAACTGGGATTAAAAAGCTTTTTATAAGTTGGGAAAATCCTATAAACCGCCATCTTTAGAAAGGTGGGGTAAAAAAACAACACAAAATGACTACAGAGCCTTCAACACTTGTATAATCAAAAGATCTTGTCATGCCTGTAGAGAAAACAATTATCATCACTAATGCAAAAACAATAAAGAAAGTTATTCCAGATTTGTATATATGTTTAAATATAATTGCTTGAAGGAATACCTTAACATGTGCCCTAAAAATAAAAGCATGGGGAAAAATAAATCCCGAAAAAAATCAAATATATTTATCGTCAAATTAAAAATCACACTGAAAAAATATTTTAAATATGAAGATGTTAAAAGTAAAAAAAAAAAATACATAATAAATGTACAAATAGGATTTTCTTCAAAATACAGGTAAATAAGAAAATAAGTACTGCTTATATTACAATTATTTACATTGTATTATCACCACTCCTTTACTCTTGTAATGCCACTGTTCAAATATCATGTTACCATTGTAGAAAAAACAGTTGGACATGTTAAGCTGCCTCTTTGGGAAAATTAAAATAAGGCCAACACGTATAAAAAAAAAAAAGATGTGTTTGACGTGAAGAGAACAACCAACCTAAAAAAACCCATGCCCAAAATTATCTTTACAGCAGTTTTGTGCACTTATTTTTTTCTTAATAGAAAATCTGAAATTTTATCCGATTTACTAATCATTTTTCTTTTAATAATGGTGACAAATTTTTGAAAGCCTTAATTATTGAATATCAAACAATTAATTTTTAATAATGGCCTAAAGCATGCTTTTTTTTAAAATAAAGATGTAAATTTACAAAAGTCAAATTATTTTGTCCAATACCACAGATAATGTGTCACTCAGTTTGAAAATTTTATATACATGTTATATATACAATGTAAACCTATAATCATGTCATTGCATTTTCGATGAATTTCAAAATATTTGTTGCATCTATTGTTCTTTGCCCTCAGCCAGTTTCATCTTTGCAAGGTCAAGAACTTTGCGACCTCTTTTCTCCCACACATTGAAATCTTCCATAAATTTCTGGAATGGTTTAGCTTTGATGTGGAGTTCTTCTAGTTCTATGATACGGTCATCGGGTTGATTATCCCGGAGCCACTGTGATAGCTGGATCTGATACTCGTCAGCTTCCTTGTTACAATTTAAAGATTGTAATGTGGTGATGAGATGGTCGTAACACACATGGACCCACTTCAGGTATACTCCAACATCTGTAAACAGGAAATGACACCACTGCATTTTATATATATATATATATATAAGCTAAGAGAATATACACATCTACTAAAAATAAAATGTAAAAAAAATATGCTTGTCAAACACAAGTGAGTAGTCAAAAGCAATATTTTCCTAACAACCTCAATGATTTGAATTTGAATTTTGTAGTTGTTAAATGCCACACTCAACAATTTTTCAGTTATATGGTGGCAGCCAGTTTTCATTGGTGGAGGGGAGAGGCCCGATACAATTTACCCAGGAAGAGACCACCAGCCTTCCGCAAGTAAACTGACAAAAAACTTTCTCAAAAAAAACTGGAAGTGAGAGACTTCATGGTTCAAAGCGCGACGCTCTAACCTCTTGGCCACAAAGGCCCTCAAACACATGAAGATATAACTACACAATAATGTTAATATTGATGCATGCTCATCAGTAAAGTTTATTTATTCTAGGAAATATATGCAAATGTTAAAAAATTCTATGGCGACATATTGTTTTAGATTTTTTAATCAAAGTTTAGGTCTAATCCCAGGATATATCACTTTTTTTTTATCAAAATGACAGCCAGTATGCTTTTAAAGAAACAATTACAGAATTTGTTTTCCTCATTGTGAAGTCATGCAAACAGAAGTCACCAAACGATAAATAAGAACACAACAGTAAGAACAGTGTCATCTAGGTGATACATCTGTAGATATGACCCTTCCAAGTGTCTAAAAGCAGCAATGGAACTGGACTATACCTTTTCAGTTTTTACCTGGCAAAAAAATCCGATTGTCACTGTAAAATATCAACTGGCCCCTAAATAAAATTCTGTCGTGTCATAGTGGACACAAAATAAACCCTTGTTTGTGTGTCAGTATAAATCACAAAATAAAGCTATGAAATAGTACTACAGACTATGTCTTAATTTTACCTTAATATGTACATATACATACATGAATAGTTACAAGTAATGATGGATATGGAAGACATATATTTATTATTAAGAATCAATGACCAACATTTTCCAAATGACCCTCATTTTTAATTAAAAGGGGTCCAAAATACCCCATTATAAACATTTCAAGGGAAAACCCTGATTTATATGTATTAGTTTGCCATTTTAACATTACAATTTACACCCTCTAAGGTATAAAACATGACATCAAACAGAAAGGCCGGCAAGGAGACATACAAGAAGTCAGGTGATGATTTAACATGTGTCGTGACTATTCAAAGCCCTTGCCACATGCCATAGCTACCCCTGTGGCTCAAAAAGGGCTCTCTGTGCAACCATAGAGGTGTTTGTTACACATGTAAACACGAAGACATTCAAATTTAAATAAATAGGTGCAGTGTTCTTTTAAGTGCATGGAAAAGTATTGTGGAACTCAGTAACCGCAGTGTATAATACACAGTGACAAATTATTTATCAACAGCTATATAAATGTTATCAATTCAAAATGAATACTGAATTGTATTCCTACAAACATTTATGTAAAATTTAATGAAAGAAATAATAATAATAATGCAAGCAGAACTAAAGCAAAAAGTAATAAAAAGATATATAGTACATGCATTCACTAAACTAGCACAAGTATAAGGCTACATCAATGTTACTAGTTTAAAAATAAGGAACCAAAAATAATATATATATATATATATACACACACACATGCACACACTTACTGCACATTCCATATCAAAGATATGTCAAAACTAGATAATGGTATGTAAATATGTAAGGAAAATAAATTTGTGATTTTTTTCAATATAGGGGGAAGAGATAAAAAATTTTAAAATTCAGCGTGACAACATGCAAGAAAATATAATGATGAAAAGTTTACATCTAAACTAACAGACAAAAGTGCTCTTGCTAAAAAGCATGGAGATCTTGCATAATAATCTTTTCTAACACAATAAGAAAAAAAAACACAAATGAAAAAAGGCAAACAGTGCACTATAGGTTGCAGTGTTGAAAATAACTCTTAAAAGTGAAAACACAGAAAAAAAGTTTTACCCTTGGCATTAGCACCTGTAGAAGAAAATTTTATTGGTGGAGATGTTGTCAGATGAACGACAGTAAAGGATTAAAAACAGTGTGAACATTTTTTTTTACTATTTCTAGCTAAACTTGCTGAGATTTCCGTGAAAAAGACATAGAAATCACAAATAGACTTATTTGAAAGTAAAACAGAACATGAACATGTAGGTATATTATTCATTTGGTGCATTTTGATATTATTCTTTATTGCACACTGTCCCCTCATAAACTCTATCAAATACATACAAGACAAAAAAGAGACTATCATCTTTGAAAATGCCTTTTACCTATCAGTATTTCATATTTAAAAACAAATCTATTAATGTCAACCTATACTGAATGCCAACCTATAAATAATGTCAACTTGTACTTAAATTTCTGTTTTGTTTAGTTGTTGTTTTACATCCCAACAAAATTTTTTCATTCTTTTTTGGAGATGCCACCAGGTTTAGCTTGTAGTTGTATTGTTTAACATCCCATCCACTCATATGGAGACGTCACCAAATGCCGGTGAAGGGCTTCAAATTTTGGCCTATGCTCAGCTCTTACGGCCATTGAGCAGGGAGGATTCTTTTAATGTGCCGACACCTACTGTGACTCGAGACGTCGGTTTTTACTGTCTCATCCAAAGGACAGGAAATCAACCTGCCGCCCCCTGGACTCAAACTCACAACTTCATGATCAAGAGTTGAGCGCATTGCAAACTAAGCAAGGCTGGCTCCCAGCTTTAGCTGAAGTTCCACAAATTTTGACCTGTTCTATGCAATGGCGCCATTGCAGTGAGGGTTCTTTTATGTGCCAGGCTTGGCAAAGGAATAGTGTCTACCTTTTTAAGGTCCTATATACTGACCAAGTACCAGGAATCAAATCCTGGACCTTCTTCTCGTGACTTCCGCAAATGGTCTATACTTGAAATTATAGCTATTATAAACTAAGAGATAAAATAATAGATACGTTTTATGATAAAATATACTGAAAGAATTGTCTTTTTAAAATGAGATTAAAAGAAAATAATGCAATACATACCCGACTGCTTCACAACTTCCTTAAAGTAAATGATTGCTTCCCTTGGCTTTTGTAAGATTTTGTAAAAGGTGCCCAATGTAGCCAAAGCCAGCAACAGGAAGTTACTGTTTTCGGCTTGACAAAGTTTCATATATAGAACACTTCTACTTAACATCTCTTCTGCCAGCAACATCCTGTTAACGATACAATTGATATTTTACAGAAACAGACACAAGAATGATCCTAGAATCTTTATCAACAACTTTTACGGAAACAGACACAAGAATGATCCTAGAATCTTCTTTAACAAGTTGGTAGTTCTGATATACAGGGGCTTCCAATAGTATTAGGAGTTGGCAACAAGTGATAAAAGGGAGACAGCAAATTTTGGTATCTGTGAACTTTGTGTGACGCATACATGGCGCCAATGTCTCATGTATCGGGTTTGGTGTTGGTCTATTCATTAATGCCATAAAATAATGATTCGTAATTCAGTTGCTCATTTAAGACTTTGTTGTTGCCCTTGGCTCTGTATATAAACATCAGCATTTTTTTCTGAACAGAACTAGAACAGAAAGTAACTGACAACTTCTACTACTTTTCATGAAAATAGTTGACAGAAATTGTTGGCTGTTTGATTCTATTGAAGGGTCCCTGAATTCAGTGAGACACAAGATGTGTTAGAGAAATACTTTAAAATTGAATGTCCTTTTGAGTTAAAACTCTAGCAATTATTTACCTGTTAATGCCTGTTTGGGAGGCTACTATGCTCTCATGGTGTTGGTTTGAGAAGCATTCTACTTTCCAAAGCAACACTATGAAAGCACAGTGCCCATCTAAACAGGCAATAATAAGCTTAGTTTATCACCTGAAAAACTTATCAGGAACTATAAAATCTGATTGCTTTCTACTGCCCTCTAAAGTACATTTTAAACTCATACACCCTAAAGACACAATAGGACCTGTCTTTGTCATTGATTTTCAGTAGAGTCCATTATTTTCTGGGGTAGATGGTGGTACTGTTGACTGAAGTCTTTCTTTAAGATTTTAAATTTTAATAATTCTGGCAAATATTGCCAAATGTTTGTCCTAATCAAAACATCTGAAATCTCATTAATATTATAAAGCAACATGCTAAAATTTGGATAAAATTATAAGAAAAATACCCAAGTTCTTTGACAGCTCGACCAAAATGTTACAAACTGGGATAAACCCAATGACTGAAAACAATTACCCACCCTATCCCCAAATATTTTATCTCAAAGGAATAAAAAAAAAAATGGAAATTTTAAAATGCTTACTGTTCCATTTTTGAGTAAATCTGGCCCAGTAGTGACAACAACTGTGCTGCTCTTAAACTGATTTCACCATAGTGAATTGTTACAATTTCCAAAGCTTCTTTAGCTTCTGTTTCAGCAAGTCTCAACGTTCCCTCTTGCATTTCCTTTGAGGAATGTAGAGCTTTCCACTGCAGTGATGATGCTGGAAAAAATGAATACATAAATACTGTTACATAATACTAAGGCTGTGGAACCTTCCCCCATTTCAAGATATAATGAAGTAAAACACATTTACCGGTAAGTTAACTTAATTGACTTGGCTTTTATTTTTCAATCTCTTGAACAAAAAAAAAAACAAAACAAAACAAAAAAACACAAAAGAAGATATTATACACTGTTGTTTTGTCAGTGCAATATAAAATATTATTCCAGGAGTGTTTAGAGCCCTACATTTTCATGTTAGTTTCTCCTATATCATGGCAAATTAAAGTTCTGCCATGTCTTTTTCTGCTTGACAACAGACTCGCAAAACACAGTGGCTGCCTGCTCATAGTGCACTTAAGTCACAAGTTTTCCTTTAGCCAAGAACTTTGAAACTGATGCCAATGTCTGAAGATGAGACAGATAGTTCTGTTGAAATCAATGCTGACTTGAAAAAAACATGTCACCTTGTTTTGCTGGGTCAATTTCAAGTCGAAAATTTGATAGTTTAGACGTTTACTGTGTCATGTCTTTGCACAGTAACCTATTTAACTCCAGAATATGCTAGCAACTAGATGCTCCAATTCATTGAAACTGAAATCAATTCAATTAAATTTAGAACAATGTTTTACGCCACACTCAAAAATTTCTCAGTTATATGGTGGCAGTCAATTTTTAAATGGTAGGGGAGAGAACCCAGTTACAATGATACCTGGGAAAAGATCACCCGCCTTCCGCAAGTAAACTGGCAAATTTTCTCATAATAATCAGCTTAGGATCCATTGGGGCGCAAATCTGTGCTGACCAGAAGTGAGAGCCCTCATGGTTCAAAGCATGATGCTCTAACCACTCGGCCATGGTGGCCTCATGAAGAATCAAAGGGTTTGTTGTAAAGTGCAGAACAGACATGACTTTGATGATATAATTACACACTGAAAATGGACAAACTTTCTGTTTCCAGTTTGGGGAAAAACTGGTTGCAATGTGGCAATAGACTTAAGAGTACACTCTCGTCAAAAACTTTAAAAAATTGTAGCATTTTTAAGTGATTTGGCTGCATTGTAAATGCTGAACTGATATATGTAAAAATATACATAACATTGAAAATAATAAGTGACACACCTGATGTATGTAAAAATAAATACAACATTGGATGCTGGTCTGGGAGTAATGTTCTTGCCATCTGCAGCGCTTTTGTAGCATGGAAGTGGTAGCTAAGATCGTCAAATTTCTGAAGAACCAACATTGCTTTACAAACTGCCCTGTGTGCATGTGCAACTTGAATTGTATCACATCCGTACGTCTTTTTTGCAACTTCTAGTGTATACTGAAACAAAATAAAGTTTTATAACATTTAAAAGATTTTTATCATAATATCATACAAAATCATATATCTGGTGGCACTGGAGGCCATTTTATTTATATTTGTAAGTGTAAAATTGTCGTAATTCGTAAGTTTGCAATTCTTTGGTAAAATCTGGTTATATTGTAAAATGTATGATAATCTTATAAAATTTGTCAGTGATATGATTTATTCCTTGGATAACTATAAAATTCATAATATAAAATACCAAATTTTTCTAAAATTATACAGTAAAACCTGCTTTAGTGACCACCTGTATATAAAGACCACCTGGTCATAAAGACCATTTTTTGCTGTCCCCAGTAGTACCATTTGTGTACAAATCAACCTCTATATAAAGACAACCTCCCTCCCTCTTCTAGTGTCCCTAAGAAGGTTCTTATATACAAGTTTCACTGTAGTTATATACATTACTCGATTTTTTGCAAATTTACAATTTAAAACAAATTTACACTTATAAAATTTGTCAAATCAGACGAAGGTGCTCAACACATTCATTTTTTATACAACCTAATAATATAGTTTGTTTGTTCACTGTTGTTTAACGTCCCACTCAAGAATCATTCAGTCATATGGAGACGTCACCAAATGTCGATGATGGGCTTCAAATTTTTGGCCTATGCTCGGCACTTATGCCCATTGAGCAGTGAGGGTTCTTTAAAGTACCGACACCTACCGTGAAACGGGACCGCGGTTTTTACTGTCAGATCTGAAAGACAAGAAACCAACCTGCTGCCGGCTGGACTCGAACTTACGACCTCACGATCAAGAGTTAAGCCAGGCCGGCTCCCTAATAATATAGAGCCCTTGAGATAACATATTGTGATTCTATTTGGCATAACACACAGTATTGTTATAGTTTTACCTTTAAAGCAACAAACACCTTATGCTTGTAAGACAAGTCATTGAAGATTGGACAACTGCCATCAAGTACATTATAAGCATCAATGAACACTACACACATTAATGATATTCTGATGCTATCGTATGTTTCAAATGTTTTTTTTTTTTTTTTTATTTACTAATGTATAATAAAGCATACTTCAGAATTATGGATCAACAAAAACAATGACTTAATAGTGTTATATGTCTTGAAAGACCAACCCTTCTGCCACTGAAATGTGGTCTTTCAAGACAGGTGGTCTCTCAATACAAGCTTTAATCAAAGGACTGTTTAACTATACATGTAAGGGTTTTGGGATGTAGATCTAGTTGATCTTTGATAAGAGTGGTTTCTCAAGACAAGTTCCACTGTATTATTTTCAAATGCAAACTGAGTGACAAAGTCCATGACAAACTAAGGGGAAAATACAACATAATCTTCAAATGACAGTCCCTCTTGTCAACTGTACTTTTCTTAGAAAATAATGGATAATGTCTCAAGAAACAGTTAAACTTAATATAAACTTATATATAAAAGCCACTCATGGGAACAGGCAAAACTAGCCATTATAGACAGGTGACGTACATAATATCAACCAAAAAATGCTGAGAAAAGTTCATTATTTGAAAAATTAGGGGAGGGTTTAAAATACCATGGCATTGCCTATGGTAGATTAACCCTCCCGTTTCAGATATTTATATATTTAGAATGTAAAAACTAATTTGTTAGTAATATCCAGTTATTTATTTTAATTAGTGGCAAAAAAATTAGGGGGTTAATCTACCAGGGGGGGGGGTGTTAAATCACCATGGCTAAAATTACCATGGAGTCAAAATACCATAGGACACTGAGTTTGATCCTTGGATTGAACAGGGGAGTATGTGAGACAGTATGTTGGTTGCCAAGTCAGTCACATGGGTTTTCTAAAATGGGTACTCTGATTTACTCCCACAGCAAGGACCCCCGATGATACATATCAGCACAAACTTTAACTACATGTACTTACCTTTGCCACTTGCAGCCCCTGTTGATCTTGTTTAAACTCACTGGAGAAATGACAGAAGTGTAGTAAAGCTTTAACATAAAGTGGATGTCTTGTCCCAAAGTGAAATCTAGTGAGAGAGAAAAAAAATAAAGCAAACATTAGCATTCTATAACTACTGAGTTCCCTACCCATGAAACCATTATTTAGTGAATGGTGAGCTATTAGCATTACCAAACTTTAATCATAACTTTATCCAAAATTTAATGGGGACAGACTGACAGGCAGATGGACATGTATACTGACATAGACCAAACCTATAACCCTGAAGTTCCCATCCTCCCCATCCATTTTACTGGTAGGGTACTGGCAGCTTGATTATTTTTTTTATTCTTGAAAATAAAATATGGTGATGAACATCCTTAAACATCTTTGTAAATTCATAACATCAAATTTAGTTTAGTCAGAAGTTACTAGATTTATTGAAATATCCTGTTGGTGGTGGCTAAGTTCATTCCAACATCCTTAACTACAAGTATTATCTACATCCTTAACTACCAGTATTATCTACATCCTTAACTACCAGTATTATCTACATCACTGACTACCAGTATTATCTACATCCTTAACTACCAGTATTATCTATATCATTGACTACCAGTATTATCTACATCCTAAACTACCAGTATTATCTACATTATCTACATCCTTAACTACCAGTATTATCTACATTCTTAACTACCAGTATTATCTACATCCTTAACAACCAGTATTATCTACATTCTTAACTACCAGTATTATCTACATCCTTAACTACCAGTATTATCTACATTCTTAACTACCAGTATTATCTACATCCTTAACTACCAGTATTATCTACATTCTTAACTACCAGTATTATCTACATACTTAACTACCAGTATTATCTACATTCTTAATTACCAGTATTATCTACATCCTTAACTACCAGTATTATCTACATCCTTAACTACCAGTATTATCTAAATTCATTGTAAAATCTGTCAGAAGTGGCTTAATCAATGGGGCAGACTATCTGTAGTTCACTAAAAAGTTTTAATATCCTAAGTCTCTGTAGTTGTTAACTTCTTTGCAATACCCTAAGGCTCCTTTTTAAGTTTCTAGATTCCAACAATTGATGCCGAATTTAATTGTAAACTGATGAAAACTGAAAAACTGATACACTGATTAAAATACTAGATAATGCTGTGATCAGTTTCATCACATATTGCACTGAGAACTATATGAGAAGAAGCAGACCCATAGTAACCTTTCAATAAGAAACTTTCGAGTTAGCCCGGATGATCATTATAATCCTGCTTTTATTATCCCCGGTTGTATGATCCAAAAAAATGTTTCTCAATGTTATTTCTGGTTTCGATAATATATACATAGCCCCCATAGCACAATTGGTAAAGAACTGGCCTGGATTGGTCGGTAGTGTGCTCGGCTCTTGATTGTCAGGTCATGAGTTTGAGTCCAGCTGGTGGCAGGTTGGTTTCCTGTCCTTCGGATGAGACAGTAAAAGTAGAGGTCCCATGTCGCAGTAGGTGCCGGCACGTTAAATAACTCTCATTGCTCAATGGCCGTAAGTGCCAAGCACAGGTCACAATTTGAAGCACTTCACTGGCATTTGGTGACGTCTCCATATGAGTGAAAGATTCTTTAGTGGGATGTTAAACAACAATAAACAAACAATTGGTAAAAGTTCCCTGCAAGTGTTCGGAAGGTCCTGGGTTTGAAAGTTCCCTATTGTTCTTTACAATAGGCTGGTATAAAGACAGAGGGATACACCTAGCAAACACTGTGCTCACCAAGTCCTTAGGGAAGGGAGGAATCAAGATAAATTGCCCACAAGCCATTAGGGGGGGGGGATCAAGATAAAATGCACACAAGCCATTAGGGGAAGGAATCAAGATAACATATGACATAAATGATAAGTGTACTTACTTGGCCTGTTGCACCACTTCTACTGCCAGAATCTCGGCTCTTTTTATCATCCATTTGGCGGAATATGACATGACAGCGGCACACATGGCATTGACAATGTTCGCTGGGTTGTCAATTTTAACAGCCTGTGTAATAAAATGTAATTTATATTGCAAGGACCGTGAAATTTACTTATTGTCCTTTACTTTACCCCTTGTATGTCATTTATGATAAATTTGATGAATGCCAATGTTGGGTTCCATGACTTCAGATAAGAAGTCATTGAACAGTGGTACAACTGTAATTGTGATAAACCATAACTACACACTACAGTTATGGGAATGGATTTCAACAAGACAGTTGAGTAATCATTTAACAAGTATGAACAATTTTCCATGACCAAGGGCAATAACTCAGTTCACAATCATCAGACTGGAACTACTTTTTAATTCGAATATATATATCAAACTTTTTTTTACATCATTTAAAGTTAAAGTTTCCAACCAATCTTTAAATCTTGATGTTAACTTTTAATAGTGTACATTTAATTCTCGATCAGTTCATTTTGAAACATTTTCTGAGATATATATTTGCAAAAGTTTGTAAATTATTTCATAAATCCTCTACAAACTTCATAAACTCTATATTTTAATCACAGCATGTCAAGTACAAAGTCTGTTTTGGAAATGTTACAGATTCAAATGTTTTAAGTACCGTTAGAATCCTGGACAGACAGACTCCGAGACCACATAAAAGAAAAATGAACTACCCCCATCCTAACTTGATCTGGGGCATATTGGGGTGTCTGTGAGGTAAGCTTGAATCTTCACAATCTGTCAATGTCACATGTCATATAACACTCAGTCACATCTAGAGATACAATACAGTAGAACATGTCTTGAGAGAATGTGGTCCCACCAGAATTGTGGTCTCTCAAATAGGTTTTATTCAAAGAATGTTTGACCAAGTTGTTTTATTTAAAGGATGTTTGACCGAGTGGTTTTATTTAAAGGATGTTTGACCAAGTGGTCTTCAGAATGTGGTATCAGAAGGTGGGTGGTCTGTCTCAAGATCAAGACCGTTTCCAGTGTAGCTAGTTCTATCACACGATGAAAAGTGAGTCAGGCTGACAATTGATAATTCAGTCAGCATAAATATATATACAAATATATGCATGTACAGTGTAACCTGTCTTGAGAGACCAAACCATCATCTACTGAAGTGTGGTCTCTCCAAAAAGGTTATATTATTTAACAGATTATGTAACCATATGGTTTTCAGAGAGTGGTCTCAGATGACAGGTGGTCTTTCATGACAGGTTTCACTGTATCTACGTTGGCCTTTAATAAGTATTTTAAATTAGTACCTTGAGTGCCTTTAACGCCCACTGGAATGATGATGTAGTTGATCCATATTCCAACATTAACTGAGACAGTTCGATATAAAACTGTGTTTTGTCAATAATGTCTTGTCCAAATGACATCATTTCTATCTGCCAAATCATCTCGTTAGCCATATTGTAGGCATGCTGTACTTTCATAAATTCGTAATTCATATTGCGGAAGTGCATCAGTTGCACAAAGCCTTTGAATTTAGCCATCCAAATATCCATATTGTGTGACTGATTGAGAACCATCAACAGAACCGTCATGATTAACTCCGCTTGCTTGAAGTAGCCATATTCTGCCAGAAAATCAATGAGACAAAACCCTAACTTGATGGCTTGTTGAGTGTTTTCTGACGACCCTTTGGCAGGGTCCATGTTTGACATAACTGAAGCATAAGAGTCCACAATATCAAGGAGTAAATTGACTTCTGAATCTTCTAGATGTTTTAAGTATTTGAAGTACCAATGAAAGTTGTCTTGATCAAAGAGAATTTCATGAACCGCCTCGCACATACATAACTCAAATCCTTTTGGCAGTTGCTTCCTCCGTGACAGAACAGCTATTAACTCTAATCTTCTTATTTTCTCTAGTGCCAGAGTTTCCATTGCCAGTTGAGATTTATCGTCGGGACTGTTGGATTCTTGAAGTTGTCGAAAATGGTCCTCTGGTACCTGTGATAAAGAATATATTTTAGTAATCAAGGTAAGATAAAGATATTACTCAGTACAAAGGTGACCTAGAATTACTAATTATTATGGAACAGTGCTGATTTTTGGTGTCCTATATATATAAATTTGAATTGAATAATAGGCCAATTAATTGTTTCATGTCCTCTTACCAGTAATTTTAGAAATGGGTCAGTGGGTAGACAAATTGTTTTCTTTAATATTGTTTTAAACTTTGATATGCAAAGAAAACAAAATTTCAGATAATTTATAAGAAAAAATTTAAGTGGGCAAATCTGCGTAAAAAGAAATTTTGGTTGAAACTTTTATTTGGGTCGGTCAGGTAACATCAAACAAACATTTTTTTTATATTTAGCCTTAGATCTGATAAATATAAATTTTAGCATTATAATATATAAAAGTATACATTGGATTTTGTGCCACATTTTTAAACATAAATCTGCTAGAGTTATTTTCTGTTATCAGTGGATAGGAATTTTCACACGTTAAATGATAATTGAGTTTTAAAAAATGTTCAATACAAACTTGAATATTTTTAAATCCAATAACTTGTTTTTGAGATAGATCAAATCAATTACCTGGATAAGAGATCTGAAATTGTCAGGGGTTGGAACCCACTGTTGAAAGAAACCTTTCACTAAAGTCATAGATTCTGATGTGTCATGACTCCATGTGGCTAATTTGTCGTCTCTTTCTGGTATACCATCTCGGGCACCTTTCTCTGCCTCATGAAAATCTTGTCTTTTCTTTTTATTATCATCCAAAATAAGAACATTTTGTGTTTTCTTGTGAGTTTTCTCATCTTTAGAAATTCTTGGGAGAGGCTCAAAATGAGGTAATTTCATTGAAGAAGTATCTGATGCATATGCAAATTTGGATGCTTGGGATGTTGGTCTGTGAATTACTGTATTGTCCAGAAACTCCACAAGAGATCTATATCTCTTTTTCACATCTACTCCGGCATCCTCAGGATTTAACATTGCTTCACGAAATATTAGATACCAATCAGGAACGTGAGTTTTTGAAGGGAGAATATCAATCAATCTCCTCGATTTATCTGCGGGTGTGGTTCCATATTCTATTCTTCTTTGATCATCTTCGGAGATAATACCACATTCCATTAAATAATTGATAATGTGTTCTATCCTTAATTCCTGAACCAGTGCAACCCGATTTATTCGAAGACGCATGATATTCTGCTTGTCAATCCCAGACATACTGGCAGCATCAGTCATTTTGGAACTGAAATTGAAAGTAAATATATTGTTTGTGATTTCATACGTGTACATAAAATTTGTGTTCAGTACATGTATCAAAAATCTATAAAAAACATGAAGAATTCATTGTTTTGGACAACTGTAAATGACCAGAGATGACAAATATCCCAAAAAACAGAAGCAGCAGCTGTATATTTAAACCAAACTCCAGAGTTATAGCATACCCCTACCCTGATCCCCCTCAACATCATAGACAGGTTAATGCCATTGTTGACACCATTCATTTTAACATGAATTTTTGTCAATTTCGGATTTTTTTTTTACACACATGGAAATCTAAATGCAGAAGTTAATAGACCCTTTTTGGGACAGGGTCCTGTACACTTCAAATTGGGAATTTTACATCGCAATAGGCCAAATTGGGGAAAAAAGTAAGTGGATATATAGTCTTTTCATTCATAAGAATAAAGACACATTTAGCTCCTCTTACTTAGCTGACAACATGGTTTTCATCTAAATACTTTGAATGTGCAGTTCATACATGTACTAAATTCTCATTTTTATTTTTAATACTGAATGTGAATTACACAATGAACATAATTGGTAAATTTTTGCTCAAAATTGGGGAAAAATAACAGATTTTACATTGGGAAAGGGGCCTTTTACAGGACCCACAGTTGATGATATTAATCCCTGAAATGTAATGGAATCTTTTTTTTAAATGCATTTGACCTTGCATTAGTTCATTTTTCATTATGGTTGTTGCCTCAACACCAAATTGGGATATTTTTTTTTATCAAACTGGGAAAAAAACCCATTCATTTTTGCAGTGGAAATGGGGCTGAATATCAGCTCTGTGAAAGATATAGCAAAAAGGCCTGATAGAAAAGTCTTCAAAGATCAAATGGATTCCCTTAGTTTGAAATCAAGGGGAGAATTGGCCCGCTCCTTTTCAATTTATTATTATATATAGGCCCCTACTGTATATTTGGTACTCCAGTTTCCTCCCATGGTATAGACCCCCACCATGGCTATGACCTCAATGTTTCAATAGAAATTACCCCATGGCAAGATCAGTGCCAACAAAAGACATCAATATCACTTGTTAAACTTCTTTGTTAATTGTTGTAAAATATTTTTAAAAATTTCAGAAAGTTTAAATTTTGTATCAGACCTATGGCAACAAGTGAGTAAATTGTTATGCACTTTGTCGATAGTTTTACAGATAGTTGAACAGATTTTGGGTATTTGTTGCCAAATTTTGCAAAAAAAAGTAAGATATATATCGATATGATTTTCCGTCATGACTGTCATTTTATTTTTAACAGATCCAAATCAGTCTAAACTTAAGGAGGTGGTGGACTTCATCAAAGTCTACGGTAGGTTTACTATACTACTTTAGAAAGTTGAAATTGATAAACAAACACGCTGGTGTCTGATATGAGTACTAATTATAGTGTCACTTAACTAACCATATGTATGAAACCTGAATAAGACACTCAAAATCAAAACAAGCACCTGTATTCGAGCCGTCGGTTTTCCTTAGCAACGGCAAGCAAGCATCATAAATACATTCAATTACAATCTATATAATCTGAAATGCTGACACAAATAATGTAAACAACATACTCGGTATAGGTAAAAGTTCCTCTTCTGACAATTGACGACATTGTTCGCTTGATTGTGGTGACCGTTAAACAATATTCATCTTACACGTTCAGAGCTTTGGCTAGTTGAAGATGTGCACGCGTGAACGGAAACCAATTTAATTTTACTTCCGGTAGTATTACACACTAGTATACACCTCGCACGTTGTGAAACATAAACAGATGAACGAGCACACACCGAAAAATCAAAATGTCTTTTAGGAAGTCACTGGGTGTACGTATGATTTATCTAGTTAAAGCTATGTATTGTCGAGAAAGCTTTTTATAGCATGAATGTCTTACAGTTTATGCATAAAATATTGGTAAACTACATGTGTATTTCACTGACAGAAAATGAGGGTCAAACTATTTACATTTTCGGAATCAGTATTTGCGCAGTTGTCTCCCTTTATTGCTCTTTAAAACCACAAAAAATAATTTCTCATACTGTCTGGCCATATGAACTTAAGTGTAGGACACAGGCACTTGTTTCTATCAATGGGGGGTGGGGGTGTTCTTATACAGTACTTATACAGCATGTCATTCTCGACCCGCACCCCTTATCGATAGAAACAAGACTTAACAAGTGCCTGTGTTGTAAGGAATAAGATACTTGTATTCATTATGTATCGGGTCTTTGTCATGGCTTGTCTTTATTTTAAGAGATATGAGTGTTGTCCCTGGAAGTTTTCATAGTCTACAGATTTTATATTTATCTAACTTATGCAATATAGTATATACCCTTTCATGATAACCAATCCAAGTGGCATCAAGATGTTTTGTTCTCAAGACATGATGTCTACCAAGACAAATGATATGAGCCACGGCAATGTCTTGAAAGTGAACGCATACAAATGCGGGAAAACATTCATTGGAAGTCTATTCGCTCTCACAAGAACAACAACTGTCCAGCAAAGTGATGTCACAGTTTAATTGTGACGTCAAATATTTAGTACAATCAGCATGAGCATAAATGTATCAAAAATGTTTGAATTTGTTTTTGTAAAGAGTACAAAAATGTAACTGGAGAAGTGTCAGGTTGACGTGGTCCATTTTTTAAAACCATTTTGGCTGTCCAGGGAATTCTTTTAGGCACTACAGTGTACAGCTTCTGACACAGTTCTGTCATTTTTCTTTGTTATCTACACATGTTATCTATGAGTTTTGCTTTGTGAACAGCCTTTGGTCGGAGCCTCGCTCTCTAGTACGCAATAAAAGACAAATTTTTCCGTGTGTATGATTTTAAGATCTATTTCATTGTGTATGATTTGTGTTGGGTACGAAACTTCTTGATGCTACTCAGAAGTGTTAAGTGCACAGCCACGTTAGTAGGAACGCAGTTATCATGAAAGGGTGTATACAAACTATTCTTCTTCTTCGATTACTGTACAACACTCCATCTATAGCATTATTGCATAATCAATGTAAGAAAGGGTAAAGAGATATGATGG
Organism: Atrina japonica; assembly: GCA_030159075.1. NCBI lineage: Eukaryota > Metazoa > Mollusca > Bivalvia > Pterioida > Pinnidae > Atrina > Atrina japonica. The sequence goes on from BROG01000661.1 coordinate 334,790, forward strand.
AAGGTTCTTTAAAAAACTGGAGAAAAAATGAGTCTGTGGTCTTTGTGAAGTGTACACTCACCATTTTGGACCTTGAATGTCTTGAGTGAATCATCATTCCATGGTATGGTTTGGTTGTGAATTCCGGAGGAAAATAGTTTCAGGGAAGAAGGCGTCCTAGCTGAAAGCTTTTCACATGGCAGAAATGTTGCAGATAGTGCCAAAAATGTCTCCATGTTGTTGCACCTGAAGACTGCAAATATGTTGATGGAATGTTAATTGGGCTATTGTTGACAACACATCATGATCAACCAGATCTCTTGCCTTGAGGATTGTATATTGCAAAAAAATAATGTTTTGTTTGCATGCACTGGTCAGATAAGTCTATAAAATGTACTATGTACATAATTATATTTGTTGAATTTTGTCAGTGGGAATGAAAACAATTATAAGAATAAATGCAACAAAAAGCAAAGGTTATTTTTTTCACTGGCAGTGGGAAGTCTTTATAATAATACTGGTATCAATTAAGAAGAAGAAAAAAGGCAAGGAAAAAGAAAATAAGAGTTATTTTATATATATATATATATTGTAGGTTTTACTGATGTCCAAAAGATGTATTCACAAGACATCACATCTACGAAAACCTGTTTTGCCAATTATCTTTGAGAAAAAGGGCCTTACTGAACAACCGTATGACATATACTCCAGGTTGCTGAAGGACAGAATAGTTTGTGTGATGGGTCCGGTAATATTTTTTTTATTATGCATTTTCACTTGATTCTTCAATGTACATGTATAATCATTTCTTGTTTTACTATATTGTTGTTTTGCATCCTGTCAATAATGTATTTGTTGATTTGAGGTCATTAAGGGTGTTTTAAAGCTTTTGGTGATTGCCACAAGTCTTGGACTATATCTATGGACCGACACTGGCACTATGCCTAGGCCTAGGGCACCTCACATTGTTTACGAATGACAGAATCAGTTCATTAGTGGACAAGCAAATACCATAGTGCCCGGGATTTTTTAAAGTGATATACTGTAAGCCTGGATATGTTTGTCCTTTAACAATGGAAGACATTCACAATGTCTTACATTTGCCCTAAATCACCCTAGTCTCTTGAAGCTTAAAAAATTTCGCTTTCATGAGAATGAAAATGGCAAAAATTAAACGTGAGTGAAAACTTCCAGGTATACATACTAGTACATTGCACCTACAACAGCCATTTTACTGTTGAGGGATTTGCAAAGGAGCAATGTATGAGGTTTTACCAGGAGGCTTACCTGAAACCTTCCAAATGCAAGGCAAATATCTAAGTGTGATGTATTTGGATGTGAAACTGGTGGTAAGGCTGGAAATGTGGAACCTAATTTGTTTTTTTGTGAGAAAGTTTGTCAATTTATTTGTGGAAAGCCTGTGGTCTCTTCCTGAGTACATGGTGGCTAGGTTCTCTCCTCCCCTATTAAAAACTGTCCTCCACCATATAACTGAAAAATTGACGTGTAGGGTAAAACACTTTTCAAAATAAAATAAAGAATTTATCATGTTTTATCCCGAAATGTTTTTATCTGCATGTTAATTAGTTTATATATTAGATTTATTGATGTGAGTATATAATTACAACAGTTTGTTTTGTAGATAACAGATGAACTCTCAGCAGCAGTTATAGCCCAGATGTTGTATTTAGATTCAGATAGTGACAAACCTATACACATGTATATCAACAGTCCAGGTAAAAGTTTTTATTATAATTATTTGGGGAATTCAAACTGTAATGATTTTGAAATAATGTGAGTGATTAATGACCAATAAACATGTTGTATACCAGAAAATATTCTACCCTTAACATTTTCAATACTGGCTTGACTATCTCCACCCTTTTGTGACAGAAAACTTTTATTCCATCTTAAATTTGTCTTAACTTAGCATTCATTTGGATGGCATGTATGTCCACACTTCAGTTATCTGACTTGAATTTTTTTCCCCTTTCATTTTAAATTTGCCTTCTCATCTAAGGGCAACAATAATACAGTATTTATGATATCACTGTACTTTTGCTTTTCAGGGGGTTCAGTCACAGCTGGTCTAGGTATATATGACACAATGCAGTATATTCAAGCACCTGTTGGCACATTTTGTCTAGGACAAGCAGCCAGTATGGGATCTCTCTTATTGTGTGCTGGAACAAATGGTATGAGACATGCCTTACCTAATGCTGTTATTATGATGCACCAGCCCAGTGGACAAACTTCTGTAAGTTCAGAATTCTTTTGTATTGGTTAGAAAAGGTATGGTCCTTACCAAAAGTATATTCTTTCATTACCAATTTTTTTTTCAGCCCTACACACTATTTTTATGCCCTGGAGGTTGAATATTTTGTTTTGAGGTATTGTTTTTGTTTCTTTTTTCTGTGTGCAACATTTTGCTTTCTGTAAAAATAACTGCATCAGATTTTAACCAAATTTGGTAGATTTTTTAAATCAAGGAGATTGCAAATGAATTAGTGCCAACAGAGTTATGGGACTTCAAATCTTCAGGAATGAATTAAGCTCTTTTTGGCCATACACTCAAACACATCTTGTTTTGGTTATAGAATTTGTATGATATTTGAGGATAAATTTAATAAGTAAATTTTCATAAATATATAGATCTATGTGATAGTGTATGCAAAAAGGAAGGATCCACTTGATTTGTCTTTTTATATTTCTAGGGCTTTGTCTCAGACATTGCGATACATGCAGAATATTATCTTAATATAAAGAAGAAAATGAACAGGCTTTATGCAGATCACACGAAAATGGAAATTGAAACAATAGGTAAGTAATTACAATCAAACACGTTTTTTATCATTCTATATTTAGTTCTTTTGGTGAAGAACTTGCATGTAGGTGAATTAACTTGAAACAAATGTATCAGTATACAGTGGAATCTCATTATGTTGAAATCGGATGAATCTAAATTCTAGTTAAATGTGAAAGTCATAGGGCCTGTCCCAATGTTAATAAAAATTTTGGTTATCTTAAAATCTAGATATCTCAAAGTAATGGCAGAATGAGAATCTTGCCATTTCTTCTGTTTAATTTAAATGTGAAATACAAGGATTGATGGGTGCTTATCTTCTTTGCTGGTCCACACGTGTCCTCAGCAGTGAGGGTTGTACCAGGTCAAACCAATAACTTTTGAAAATGGCCCTTCGCCAAGTGCTTGACATTCAAAATAAAAGTCACTGATCATTCGGATGACACTATAAACCATGTTTCACGGTAGGTGTGGCATGCAAAAGAACTCTCAATGCATTGGCATCATTTGATAGCAGAGGTCAAAATTTGTGGAACTTCACCTAATGCTTGCGACATCTCCACATCAGTGAAAAAATTCTTGATGGGATTTAAAATAGCAATGAAACAACTCTTGCACAACAATAGAATAGAACATACAGTGAAACCTTCCTAATAAGACCAACTAACTGACTGACTCATAGTGGCCTGATTACCCAGATGGTCTCTTAAGTGAGGGACTGGTCTTATATAATATTTATAAAGAAATTTCCAAGATACTGAATATTTATAGTCTTAAATGTGAGGTGGTTTCCTAAGCAAGGTGGTCTTACGGCGAGGTTCCTCTGTAATTATAATCTTAAAATTTAGAAGTTTACTTTAATAAAAAAAACTCCTCTATGATAAAACCTGTACAAAGTGATGTTATGATTTACTGATTGATTGCAATTTTTTTTTCAGAGAAAAACCTAGAGAGAGACAAATTTTTATCAGCAGAAGAAGCAAAAGAACTAGGATTAATTGACAGTATTCTTGAAAAAACAAAAAATTCAGAAGAAATAAAGTCTACGAGTTAATAGTGTTATAATTATTTTGAATTTTAATATGCTTATTTTAAATATTCAATTGAAAGCGCCAAGTCAAGAGGTTCTTGAGGATAAGCAGTTTTTAAATGCAGATAGGCAAGACATAAGTGCAAGTTTGTGGCTGTAAGCAATATAGTTATAAAGTCATTTGTGATGGTTTTAGAAGGGAGATCTGCATACAGCATTGTTAAGTAGATAGAATGTCTGAGTTGGGAACCGTATGAAGAATCATATGAACTAGTGTTGTAATGTGATTGCCAAAACTTCAGTGATTTTGTAAGGGCACATGGACATGGTTATCATTGTTAAATGTTACATCTGTTGACAATATGAAAAATTGCTGTACAAATCAATTGTTTCCTCTGTTCTGATTTTTCAACTGATGAACAACTGTATCACAAGTCAGTATTTCTCTCAGTGTTACATTTGTCATTTACCTGTTGTACATGTAGAAGAATTCAAGAATATTACATTATAAAATGATAAAAAAGGTATTGATAAAGAATTAAAGAATAAATCTGCATCTGTATTCTTAAACAAACTTGCACTGTTTCATTTAAGGAGTCCCTGTCAAATACTGTATCTCCTATAAATTATTTTGCTATTGTAAAACGAGAATGAAAAAGCCTTATATTGGCCATCTGTTTCCCTGCCTTATCAACAATAACCTTGAACCAGGGGTAATAAATTTCACAATATGTTTTGCTTACTTGCTTATTAGTTTTATAAATGTAAGATGATGATGCATAGAAATAGTATTTTAGGTCACTTGTGTAACCTATTACCATCATTACCAATTCACATTTGTACACAAACAAACAAACATTTTTCACCTCTTCTTGAAGAAAACTGATTTGCCAACCATCTTCAATTTTTGTAAGAAGGTTCTCACTGATAAGTGGAACATGATTTGTGATCCCTTTGGGTGAGGCCAAATCTTAGAAAAAAAATCTTATTTACTCCTGCACATCAAGGAGAAAAATTGAATACTGTTAAGAGAGAGTACCAAAATTGTGAAATTTATGACCCTAGGGCCATAGATTTAATCCCCAGGATGTGGTCATTTTAGACATACAGTGATAATATACTTTGTTTTCAGAAGAGCTTATCTGTCGGATTTCTCAAAGACTATCAACTTATTGGCATATGCATTTGAAAGTTTCCAGTTATTCAGGTCAAAAGTCAAATATCATGGATGCTTCTGGAGAACTAAATGTCAATTTTCTCAACAACAAAAAAATTACACTGTGAGCAATTCAGAATTTTACTAGCATATATAAGTTTTTTTCACACATCTTTTTATGTTTCTCCAAAATTCTGAATACATGCTGAAGGTTACACGTCTTACATCTTAACCATTGCAAAAGTGTTCCACGTTAACAGAGAGGTAATGAATCATAACACACAAAGTAACAGAATGTTTTATTATGCACAGTAATGCTGATTATAATGCTTATAAACAAACTACTAAAATTTAATAAATGGCAATCTTAAAGAGAGTATAAGTAAAAAGTAGCTCTTCTGATATAAATCTTTTAAGTTTAACAATTACTGGAAGTTATTAGTTCAGGTGAAAACTAACTTTGTTTGACCTGATTTACACTTTGGTGTATATGAATATGTCAATCTTCTTTTCTTTCCATCAATTGATTGTTTGATACCCTTGGCCTTGTTGAGGGTTTTCCCTAGAAAAGGATTTGAAATATCATTTAATATCTCAATATAATATTTAATTCAGGTTTACATTTACAAGTAATTGGAATCTTACCTAATAAAAATCATTAAAAAAAAAAAGCATCTGACAGATACATATGTAAATGTACAAAGGTATTACATCACTGTGGAGTCAAGGTTCAAGAGTAGAAATAAGAAATTATTTAAAAATAAAAGAAGTAATACTTCCGGTCAACAATTTGTATGTAGTTATTCATTTATATAATTCACAGTCTCTCTCAACTTTGTTACTGAATTAAGTACTATAAGTTATTCATTTATATAATTCTCAGTACTACAACTTTGTTACTGAATTAAGTACTATATATATATTTTTAATCATTTCTCTCTGTAACAGTTAAATCAAATTAAATCAAATTCTCCTTTAAACACTGGACATTTTAAAAAGTAATATGGTCCAAAATTTGTAGTTATTTACCAGTAGGCCTATATGCATTATATATTATATACACTCTTTCTCAACTTCGTAATTCAATTAAGAACCATGATTATTTTTTATCTTATGAATTTTACAAATTTACTTGTAAATCATACACTTTTTGTTGTTTTTTTCTTTCTCTCTGTCACACTGTTTATTTTTGCTGACTTAAAATTTAGTTATTACAGTCCAAAATTTTTAGTTTTTACATATATTATATATTTTCTCTTTCTCAACTTTGTCATCGAGCTGAACTAAGAAGATAAAAAGCTTTTGAACGTTTAATAAAGAAAAATGTGTGTTGAAAAAAATATTTCGAAACATTCCCACTTCATATCCCCATACAGCTGACATATTTGTAATTGTTTTTCCGGAAAATCAAGTCCCAAATCAGGTATAAAAGGCGGATTAGTTATATTGGTCTTAATTGTATATCTGTACTTGCAACACGAAATGTGCGAAGTCACAGAGGCTGAACAATACTCATTGAATCTTACCTGTACTTTTGTGTATACCGTGTCTACAGACATTTCAACAGATATTTGTATCTGTGCATCCAGTGAAGTTGTAAGTTAACAGAAGAAATTTTTTCTGGCTTAATGTTAAAAACAGATCTAGATTTTCCGGCTGTCTGTGCTACATATTTTGTACGGCATGATTTTGGCCAATTTAATAGGGTGGTAAAATTGTCCAAATTTACAATAGACAAAATATCCGATATTTACGATTTTGAGTTGTAAACAGGATATGATATACAACAGGCACTAAAGACATTTCATGATGAAAACGACCACACCTCAAAAATAGTAAACCTCGATATTTGCCAAACCCAGTATACCACCAAAATTCAGGAAAACAAAAGGTGGCAGTATATCGGGGTGAACTTTATTTTCAATTTTCCAAGTTATAAAAAAGGGCATAACCCTAGAACTGTCAATTGCTTAGTGTCAAAATTTCAACTTTGTCTGTGTGTTGAGGTTTTTAGCCCTGTATATGAGTTTCATTAAATTTCGGATTAGACAAACTGAAGTCTGTGTGGAAACAAAAAAAACTTTCCAAGTTATAAAGGGGCATGACTCTAGAACATTAAATGACTCGCTTCCCAAACTCTATCTGTTTATTGTGGTTCTTACCACTGTGTTACTGTATGACTTTCATAAAATTTGGATGAGGCAAACTAAAGTAGAGTGCGGAAATGATAATCAGAAGGACGGTCAAGGGTAACACAGGAACAGTAGCTGTGTTTACCACCCAAAAAGAAATATTTTGATTTTTTCTACTTTTACTACTTGCACCTGGTGTACAATAACAAATTAAAGTTATACACAGGCATAAAAAGTATAAAATTCCTGTATATTTTGTGAAAACAAGGAAGCATCTTCCAAAGTTTGTGTTGTTGAAATACTATCCAGTCATTAAATTATTTGCAAAATAAATCCCTTCCCATTTTTGACCAGATTGCGTAACAAATACCAGGCTATGAATAGACAATATCTGCCCGTCTGTGTCAAAATATTATGAGTTTGGAAATGGTTAGCAATTCTGTGACTTTGCCTTCAGTGGTTTCTAGTTTCAAATTATCCTTATGTGTCGGCATAAATGTTGAATATATAAAGGGGATAATCACCTTTTGTACTTCTAAAAGTGAATGATGGTCTATGCTCTGGTCCAGTGGTCGATCTCATGGAGTGAATATTCTAAAACCATAAAATGAAGAAAAGTCATTAGTTCACCAAATCAAGACAGATGAAAAAGAAACTGAGGGTTGTAGGAGCATGAATTGCTCCCCTAGCAAAAGTTTGCTGATTACAATACATTGACACTGTGAAAAGCAGTATACAAAGTGTACAGTCAATGTGTTGACAATAACATCTTACAGTTTCTTAAGACCTACCCCGAACAAATCATCATAAAGGAATTCATTCTGTACCATGTTACTTGAGGAATTTAGTCAATTGGCTTATTCTTAGACCATTGTTTATTGTTTACAGAAACTACCAGTATCATAAACACTCAGGTGCTTAAAGCTTGTATAATCTTCAAAACTGAGATTACAGCAAGTTGTGTTACTTTGGTACGGTAACAGAAAGAAATCTGGCAGCTATTTGTTACCATAATGTTTCTATTTTTTTCAAACCATGAGTGCTGCATGCAAACTAATAAGGTCATGTGGGCATCTGTGGTCGGATGGTTAGAGTTTTGCACTTTGAACCATGAGGTCTCTCACTTTTGGTCAGCACAGGTTAGAGTCCCGCTGGAACCTAAGTGGATTGTTATGAGAAAATTTACCAGTATACTTGCAGAAGGCCGATGGTCCCTTCCTGGGTACATTGTAACTGGGTTCTCTCCTTCCATTTAAAACTGGCCACCACCATATAACTGAAAAATTGTTGAGTGTGGCATAAAACACTGATAAAGAAAGAAAGAAAAAAGTGTAAGTAAAGTTCATATTTCATATCTCAATGTGTATTACTATAAAGTTTGTCTGGGTCTGTCAGGTTAAGATTTTCATTACATTTTTGTATTAGTACCTCATCTTCAACCAAATTGTTGTGTCACAGGTAAGGGGATGTGTATTAATATATCAATACTCACAGAGTGCTCATTGATCATGTTGATGTTAGGACTGTATTCTTGACAATCAGGACTGCAAGGGTCCAGATCCATTGGAGGAGAGCTATAGCTATGCCACAAGGAATTTGATCCATCAAAGTGTTTTTCTTGGAGCATACAGTCTGAAGCATGACTTTTTAATTCAAACATGTCAGACATACAAGCTGGACTCGGATAAGTATCGGGTGGTATGTGATTTTTCTGTCCCACACCTTCAGACAGTATCTGTTATGTGATAAACATTGAAACATATTACATCATTTGTACTTCAATTTCCAGTCATGAAATATGGTACCAAAAATGATATATATGTAATAATAATAAGGTCATCTAAAAATAAATATCTGGTTCTCGGAGAACTAATTTCTAAAATATGGCACAGTAGGTATGATTTTTATTCTACATGTATGTTTTTCTTTCTGATCTCATATGGGTAAGTTTTTCAAGCTTTCTTTTGTGGATTATATATCATCCCACACAACTACTGTATTCGACCCATTGAGTCTTCACCTCCCTATAAGTGACCTGCCACCTTTTTAAATATGATCGAGAATCTTTTCTAACTGGTTGACAAGGAGATATTGGCCTGAAAATCATAAGTAACAATTTATCTGTAGTCTCCAAGCAACAGAATTATGTTAACAAGTGTCCTTGGTAATAACTAGAACAACTTTACCACTGTACCTTATAAAAAATTAACTGTTTTATGTCAATTTGACTATTGATTGATCCTATTAAATGCCCACCCCTTTTTCCTGATTTTTGTAGCGCCCTGGGTCGAATACGATATTAAAAAAATTTCATTTGAATGGATGCACACATGTACATTATTGTTTAATAATATCCAAAGCACATTGTAAGACATTGTAAAAGATACCAAGGAACTGCTTTTTTCACCTTTGATAAAAATTTGAACTGTAAATAACTATTGTCTTAGCTATAATGATCTGCCTACCAATGTGTCATTTGTATCATAAGGAGGGAAATTATTTTTCAGTCAAAAATATGGGAAGGTAGGCGTTTTTTTTTATCATACTGCAATAACAAAAACCCATATGTCACAATTTCAGAGGTAAGGAATTATTTGAGATCCAAATGTATATATTTAGCCTAAAATCTCTCATTTTGCATGTTCCTGTAATAATTATTATGGAAAAGGCCAAAAAGAAACATTTCAAAAATATTTCCTAAATTCTGTATTTCATATGTAAAGTAATAAATACACCACAGAAAACTATTTACCTTATGGGTACAAAAGGTTTGATTTACAGCAGAATATCCATCTCTGTCCTGGTTTCTGTTATAAACTTCTGTATCCACACAACTTTGGATCTTATCTTTATTTATACCACTAGATTGATCTTGCTCTGAAGTATAAAAGATTTATAATGAAACATAACATTATCTTCAAAGCAAATAACAAATTTTGTTATCTTCCCAATTTAAAAATTTGAAAAAAGATAAAACAAAATGCGTTTAAGTGATATACAGTGTTAACTCCCAAAAACCCAATTTCCTAAAAAAAAAGATCACTTCCCAATACCGATCACGGATTTTTTCCATGTACAAAATAACTTCTGAATACTGATCTTTCTAAATTCTTAACACCAGACCAATAACTGTAACAAAAATGCAGTAATATACTTAAAACAACTTCTAGATACTCGCTTTTTATACTGCTAACCCGTCATCTAGCATTTTCATCAGTCAAACTCCATTTAGATTTTCAAATAAGTTGTAATTAATGGAACACAAGTGATAAAGTAAGTGTGAATTTACATACCGGTAAACATAAGATATGAGAAAAAATGAATATAGAAGTGACCGATCTGTGATGTTGTAAACATATTTGAACAGACCACAATTAGATTTATGGTCAACTACCAAGAAATGAACCCTCCAAAAACAGAACAAAATATTTGGTCTGAGTGAGGTCAATTTTTGGGAATTTATACTGTTGGCTATATTGTTATTTGTATCATTGTTAAGTCTCTACCTCTTGTACTGGAATCATTTCTCCTAAGTGGTTGAGCCAGACCGATACTAATTCTGTGGGGTGGAAGTCGATGAAAAGTTCTATCACATGGTAAAGTAACCCTTCGGAGAATGTTACGAGTTGTCTCCTTTAAGTTATCTTCAAAGCTTCCTTTGCACAACTGGTTTTCTCTTAAGGGCTGTTGCTGTATAATGTTTACATCTACACTACCATCTGTAGGATGTCCAGTAGTTACAGATACATTGTGAAAACTGTAACTTTGGGTCTGATTATAATCTTCACTATAATTATTCTCTGTTGCAACAGTCTCATTCAACTGACTACATGGAAATACTGATGAAGGAAACCCATGTAAATAAGCTGGTTTGCCCATTGATAATAGATTCTTTTTACACTTTACCATTTGTAAGTCTAAACTGCCATTTTCTGAATTTTGTTGTAATGTTCCATTCCTGGAGTCCTTCAAATCCTGCAATGAAGACATTTCTGGATTCATTTCAGTTTTCTGCATGTAACATGGACTTGTGTCAAATGTTTCATTCAAATTTTTCTCGATTAGATCTGCATACACTGATTTATGGACTTTTCTTTTCTTATTCAACATTCTTTGATCCAACTCCATGTCACCAAATGCTGGTATGGTTGGTCTATTTGACTGAACTTGTTTAGATCTCAGTGGTCCAAAGGAAGTATTCCTAATATAATCATCAGGGGCCAAATGTTCTCCATACTGATACAATCCCATCTCATTATAATGTCCGTCTTTTTGAAAACAGGGATTTCTGTTATTACCAGTGTTTCTTACATTACCAACATTTCTATTCACAGAATAAATTTCCTGTGTGTTCAGGTTTCTACCTAATTTTTCAATTTTGTGCTGTTTTCTGTTTTCTTTCTGTTTCTGTAAAGTCACAGACATTTCATTAGGATGTGGGTCTTGGAGATGCATTTTGTTCCTCTGAGTACAATTTGATTCATTAATTGAATGTCTTTGATTCTGTCTGATTACATGTGCCTTCTCTCTGTCATCTTGAAATTGGTTTTGATAAAAGTTCAGCTGTTGAACATCTGTCATGGTGGAAGAACTCTGAAGATTACTATTTGCTTGGAATAAATTACTTCTTGTCTCAGCTTTTGACATGGGATCACACATGCCTCTGACCATGTTGGCAGCTTTAAAATCATTTGATGACTTAAATGAATCAAAGTACATACTCTGACTGTCTCTATCTTCTCTTTCTATTATGTTGGGATTTCCATTTTCTTTTGTCTGGATGTTAGAAAAATGATATTTTGTTGATGCCAAGTTTGATTTTTCTTCATTTCTTCTTACATCAGGATCTTTTCTGAATTTTGGAACTTGTTGTAGAGCATTTTTGTTAGTCAGCCTACTTTCAGATTCCTCTGTATATCCGGTATATGTAGGTTTATATTCATTACAGCCAAAGATTTCACAATTAGACATGTTGATATCAACTTGCAGCAAGTTTCTCTGATTCTGTTTGTCAACAAGCATATATTCTGAGCCGAGACTTGGAATCTTAGCATTAAAATTATAGCCATATGTATCTTTTTCATCTCCAGTAAAATCGGTATAAGCCATATCTGCATTGTTTGTTCTTGTTTCATTCCACAATTGTAAACCGGTATTACTCTCTATTATTTCCACAAACATCTATAATAAAGGAGGAAAATATGGAATAACTGACTTTCATCAATTTTTACGCATGGAACACATTTATTAATTAGATGTTAGACTAAGATTCATCTCTAACAGCATATGTATTTTCTGGTTACAGTATCTTAGGATGCTACATACTGTTATTGTTATGAAAGTTCATTAGTTTAATATGGATCAATTTCAGAGAGAAGTACTAAGCAGGTTGATTTACAATACAATGTAGTCGGCTACATAGACCAGGTGCCTCTCATCCCCACCCTTTCCCATACTGATAGACAAAATCAAAGTACGATAAAATCCAAACAACCCCTTCATTGTTTGTAAGATACTTTTGATGTCTTTTCAGTCTATATACAAATGTGAGTTGTGTACACAAAAAATCAATTCAATTACAGTGAAATATATCCTTAGAGAATATGTACACCATTGATATGGCCACCACCATATAACTGAAACATTGTCAAATAAAACACCATATAAACAAAGAAAAAACATCAATTTTATATCATTCACTGTTCTTATTAATGTGATATACATATTGTTAAGTTTACTTGATTCAGTTATATTTTCTTTTACAGTTGTTGTACCTTCAGGTATCTCTGTGGTATCTCTGGAAAATCCTCACACAATTGTGGTAAAGATTTAGATAAAAGAAGTTTAACAGAAAACTTCTGTAACATCCACTGTGCACTGTAATATAAGATATAAAAGTTACAAGATTGATGTCAACAGCATACATTCACTATAAGCAGGAATTTTCCTACCGCCTAATTCTGAGTGAAAGGTCTAAAAAATTCGGAAAATATACATTTGAATTAAAATGGAAATACTTAATTGAAGACGTTTGTTTGAAAATACTTTAATTTTCTATTTGAAAGTCCAATTTGGAATTTTTTGCATATTTTGGTGGGAATTGCAAGCATTTTTGCATTGTGAATGGGTCCTGTAACCAAATCACCAAAAATGGCCTAGGAAAATTCTTGTTGAGTCTATTCTAAAAGGAGAACGTTATGTACTGTATCATAACTGATGCAATATTTATACAGAATCTTGAGTTTCAATAATAAGATTTCTGAAATCCATTCAACTACATTCATGACAATTTGAATAATCTGATATTGGGCTGATTGTATTAATACAATTAATATAACTTCTATTTTTCAGAAAGAAAAACAAATTCTGTTTTAACAGTGTTTTTGTTATTTCATAGAGTAGCCTTATTTTTCATCTGCATAAGTTGCTAAAATCTTTTAAGACTTTCTTAAGTGCTATCAGCAAAGTTAGACTAATATTTGTGCTTGTATTTGAAGCAAGTGTTTTAAACAGTCTCTGAGATATTTAACTGATTGCAAGTGATTGCATGAGCCCTCTTGGTTATCTTAAAAGTGTGTCAAAACTGTTCCTTACCTAAAAGAATTCAAACAAGGGAAGGCAAGTAGAAACCTTTCTTGCTGAAAATATAAAAATATAATGCAACAGGTTATAATCTAACATTATGTATTATTCTTTTTCTTTCTCATACAGGGTTCATCTCAGAATTTAAGAATTAAAGATCATATATTAAAAATGTGCAACTTTTGGCAAAACTGGCCTCTAAGTCAAATGTAATTTTATGTGTAATTGCAAATATGACAAAAATTTATTGAATATTTCATAAAAATATGTTACATTAACTCACCAACCCCTGAAAAACAATGAACTCTTCTGATAATCAATGAATTAGACCAGTCCAAATGTGTTTCAGGGATCTACCATGTTAAATCCAACACCTCCAATATCCATTTTAGAGAAGGGGAAGGTCCTCATCATAAGCACCCTTCACATTTTTCATAAATACTGAGACCACATGATTGATATACTTGACCATGGTTTTAAATGGAGTTAGGTCCCTTGTTTTCTGTATGTGATGTAACTCCAACATACCAATAGCTGTATTTTTTATATTTAGAATATTTACATGGTTTACAAATTGAAACTATCACAAAATTTGACAAAGAATACTTGATGTAACTGAAAGAAATACATTTGTACTAAATGAACTCTAGCCCTTGATAGGCCAAATGACCCCTGGCCAAAATGATCATGAATTTTATAATTTTGTAGAGGCAGCCATGCCTATAATATAAATATATTAACATTTCTTTGCTACATGTTTTGGAAGAAAGAAGAACGTCTTAAAACACTGCATCACAAACCCATGAAAAAGTAACAATTTTTCTCCCCTTATCCTAGAAATGGATTATACCAATTTTAAAGTAATATTTTTTCGGGGTTTAAGTTTAATGTATTATTCACTGTTACGACAATACAAAATTATAACGACAGATAAAATGGATTACAATGGGTCACCTGAGTGACTTCAATGACGTAACAATGATATATAACCTTGGACATGGTATTAGAAAGCCAAAGTCTTTTTTCCCAGTCTTCAGATTTCCAATGTACAGAATTCTCAATTCTAGCATTGCATGCCTTTTGGATCACTTCAGCAACTTTGTTTACATCACTGCAAACTGCAACCTACAACAAATAGATCTAGTAAGTTCATCATCTGATTGGTCACTATATAAATGCATGTACAATGTGATTAAGTTGTACAAATGACCATTTCAAATTAATGTCATGAATATCATAATAAAATCAGAATGTAGAATTTTTGTACATGATACTTTTATAACTATGTAAATTTTATAAAATAATGAAAGGTTTCTCAACATTATAAATTTACTTTATGCATTATGTGAGAGAGAGAGAGAGAGAGAGAGAGAGAGAGAGAGAGAGAGAGAGAGAGAGAGAGAGAGAGACTGCAAGAGACAGAGAGAATATGAAATGACACAACATATTGCTAAATACATATATCTTCATCAATCCTACATGTACCTTGACTTGGAAATAAATATTTTTACTAGTGTAATTACAAATTGCAGCATTCAGATTGAACAAGTTGCTGACAGTAGCTCCACCTAAATGATACCTGTATAAACATAAATGCATCATAAATGATTTCAACAGAAAATATTTAAAACATTACAAGATATTTCTAAAGTTTTTATACAGAAAATATATCCAAAAAGCGTCATTAGCAAAGTCCACAAAACAGCGGGAAGATCTTCATGACTTGACACAATTTTGTCAACAAAAAAAAAAAAAAAATTTGTCAAAAATAACTAATATTAACAAACTATAAAGTTAAAAATGTTATATAAATTAGATCCTTTAAGAAACTAAGTGATTCTCTAGAAACAACTGATCCTATCCCTGCAGTGGAATCCTGGTCATGGATCCACAAGTTATTTAACTTTTGAAAAATGCCTGAATGCCATTTTTCACATTATAAACCCATATATACCTTTTGCTCCATTTTCACAAAAACACATTTGAACTACATATATATAGACTTTCTTTGCCCCATATTCATAATCTCGAGAAGATATTTTCAAAGGATTAAAAATAAAGCCCATACATCGTAACATAGGAGAAAACATGGAATAAATATACCTTTTAGAAGTTCCATCCAAATTGTAACAAATAAGCCAGCAAGTATCAAATTCTAAGTTGAGTCCTAGTACTCTTTTTATCAGGGTTTCTACCTGCTTGCTATCAGACAAGTCAGACAAAGAGTGGAGAATAATGCAGCTTCTTTCATCAATTATCAAATCTGCAAAAGGAACTGTCTTTCTTATCACACTGAAATCTCTCTCCAGAATTGTCATGTTGTACCTACAGTTAGATAACAATGCACATTAGTGGAAAAATGTACAAATATATATGAAACTTATACATCTCTAAAATGTTTACCATCTCTGGCTTGCTATTCTGTCTATCTTACTTTTCCTACATTAACACAACTAACTGATATTCATGTACACTTTAAATGTATAGTGAAATTCCCTGGAAACAAAGAAAAAATATAAACTTAAAATAAACTAAAATGACAATAGTATTTTTATATTTTTGCATTATGATTGATGACAAGTCATTATACAGTCAAACTTGTATTGAGAGATCATTCTCTTGAAAGAACACTTGTCTTTTGAGATCATATTTTGAAAACCACAAAGTTAAATAATTCTGTAAATAAAATTTTGCTATAGTTTTTTCTACAATCCTATAGGTAGCTAGACTACAGTTCTCTTTTAACCTTATGTGTCTTAATCAGGGACTATAATGGTTAGATTGTTTGAGTTAATTGTAATATTTTATGATACAAAATAAGATATGAAATTCAACAGACTTCTGTGAAATCTGTACCTCTGACAAGGTATCTATAATTCCTACTGTACTCTTTGACCAATACAGTGAATATGAGTCAGTAAGTAAATAATTTCTCTTACTTTGGGCCATGTGCATGATTCATTTGTCATTTTCCCCCTTTAAAACTCTATTTTCTAATGAAATTATAAGTACATGTGTAGAAATACACAAATGATTATGGGTTATTTTAGATTCAATGACAAAAAACCAATAATTTCCTCAATATCCCAACCATTATATAACTATTTTTAACACATTGACATAATTTGTATCTACCTGAGAATGAAATGTCAATACATATGGAGTAATTACCTGTTATGTGAGCCAAAGTTTTTTTTATAACATCACACATCAAATCATGTATAAGAATGTATATGTATAACAAGTATGATCTATGGATCAGACATTATCTAACAAATGTCAATTACTTGTTGACCTCAACATACAATAGCCAGGTCAAATAAAAAACACTTGATTTTTTTCTTTGAATATGATAGACAAATATATGTATCAATTTAATAGAACAATAAGTTTGACTGATATCCAAATACCTTGTTTCCAAAATCTGTAGCAGTTGCATTTTGCATAGAAGAGATTGGGATCCAATAACTGTACATGGAATTTGGCAGGATGAAGTTTTGCTTTCACTTAAAGATGCTAAAATAAACAAAAAATATTTGTCATTAATAACATATGTTGGATTTCATGTCCCTGATTGAAATGATAAGTAATAGATTTTAAAAGACAGACTCTTTGTAGCTTGTTAGTTTTTTATACCAATACCAAACCAAAGTCACACTTTACATCACAGTTATATTTTGTTTACAAATAAAATATTCACACTACATGTATATTGCAAAGCAAATTAATAGATAACATGTGTACACATATTAATGTAGAAAAGAGACAGAACTGTGTTAATAGAACACGTACATTGTAGAGCATAACAAAAATTTCCAGACTGGACCATGTCAACCTGGTGCTTCACCAGTCAATCTTCACAAAAAGTATTCAAATATGCTTTCAAGGTATTGCCTTAGTTCATATTAAAATATCACTCAAGCTTGCACCTAAAATCTGGCATCTCATTAACAGGAACAAAGAAATATTGCAAAAAACGGCTTTTAAAAACAAATGATACAGCTTTGACAAAAGAAATCCATTTACCTGGTAGATGGTTTATTTATCTGAAATCACCTGAATTTTACTCTCAATGACGATAATAGTCATATGTTACTTACTGTTTTTCATGCTGTCCTCAGATCCTATGTTAAAACTCATATATCTGATACTCTGTCTACTGCAAAGGTCACAGAACCTTGACTCAGTACTCTCATACTCCACCACCAGTGAAAATTGTGACCATGGAAAGTCGTGTCCAATATTGCCTCCAAGTAGGACCAAAGTATTGCAATGATCTAAACTGATGAAAATATGAAACAAATTTCAATAAATTCTGAGCAAAATAAGAATGACTTATTTGTCATAATAACAATACTCTATTTCACTGAGATGTAAAATAATTTCACTGTATATTCTATATATTAATCATTTAAATTCTTCCCCATGAATTATAACAATTTCTAAAAATATGAGCTGTCATTTTGAAAGTAATAGGAAGATCATTCCACAGAAAATTTATATTCAGCAGTTTTACATCTTGTTGATCTTTCTGTGCATTGTACATGTTGTACATACAATAGTTATACAGTACAATCATAACCTTCACTTAAAATGTCAAGTAGTACACTGTAAACATGGATATTTTTGCGGCGTGTTGTTAATTATGAGATTTTCTTATGCAGACCATACGTAAGGGTGTGTTTTATGCAACAGAGCACCTTCCTGTGACCAGTTATGTATGAAACAATGACTCCAGTAGCACAACCATATTAAGACTTGGTGAAAAAAACATTCATGCACCACGAAAAAATAAGGACACATCTAACAGGTGGTATAAGCACAGCTGGCAAACCAAAACTTCAGGAGAATTCTATTAATATTGATCAGTTTTTCAACTTAGCAACACATAACACATTTAATTACTTTTTGTAAAAGTTTTTTTTTTGCTTTTAAGTATGTTTTTAAATACAATTTTGGAAACCTCTGACCAAGATTATCTAAAATAAAGTAGGAATTATAAACCCAAAATTCAGAAGACATTTGTATTGTATCAGCATATTTGGTAAAATTGACATTTATATTATAGATTGTAAGTAAGTCATGCTGGAGACAGACAAATATAGATTTTAAGAAAACCTTTGTATAATTCCTTCACAGTGGCCATCCTCAATATATTGTGCTTTCACAACATTTCCTGTTGATAAAACTTCTGTTATGTACTCTACAAGGCTGCTCAGGTTTCTTTTGAGTATGATTAACACCTATAATAGATGTTTTTCTATTGAGTTATAAAGTATTTGTCATAAACACACACACACACACACACACACACACACACACACACACACACACACAAACACAAACACACACACACACACACACCCCCCTACACAAACACACACCTACACAAACACACTCACAATCCCTTACTCCAATTTTATTTAGACAGACCTTCCCACTTGATAATTTATCTTATGAAAAATTAGAATTTTTGGCCAAGTTAAATTTCAAAATTAAAAGGAACTTAAGGAAAGATTGCCTACCAAACCAACCAACCAACCGTATTCTAAAACTATTGGTTGGGGCACATCAAATAGATAATTCCTTTAATGTAATAAAAGCCGTTCAAAATTAAATATTACTATAACATATGACAGTACGGTATGTATTACAATATCCAAATTGTTGTCTTTATGTTAAAATGACGAAAAAGACAATCAGCAAATTATCATTACTTTCATTTCATGTTTCATGTCCTGGCTCATGCTGTATTTCTTGAGCTTTTTCTCCACTTCTCTACAAATGGATATCATTTTTGGATGATGTATCAGCTGTTGTTGACATTGAACTTGGAAGTGAAAAAGTGTCTGATGTAACTCCTGGAGGCAGCCTATAAGATTAAAAAAAAAAGTACCAAAGTGTTAACAGTTAAAATGTCAAAAAGACAATGCACAAAGTGAACATGCAACAAACCCCGGCAATGGCAAATCTGGAAGAGAGATCAGGTGCAACAGAAGAAAAGGCATCACCTACTAACCATTCATAACAGCCTCTAGTCAACATTAAGTATTTAAAACAAGAAAGTACATGTATGTTCAATATAAAAAGGATTAAATTTGCAATAATTCCCTTCTGAGAATCACTGCCCGCAAGCAGAAAGTCTTAGAGAAGGTTAACTTTTTAAAGAAGATTGAAGTTTCATGAATGTTTTTCATTAGAATTTTACCAGCAAGGTAATCCTGATATTTTTCTTCCATTTGTCCTATGTATTGCAAAGTAGATTCTAGACAACAGTGATACAGGATATCCCTGGCATTGCAAAGAACATCAACAGCAACAGAAGCTTTGTAACATTCCATATCTACAAGAAAATGTCCGGAAACAATTTGTCAGATGTAGTTTCAAAGAAGTTTTATATTAGAAGTTGTATAGCTTGATAAAGTCCTAATATATTAGACCTACATACATTTAAAATGAACAATGCATTTGAACAAAACAGAAGAACTATAATCATATATATTTAATCATAAAAAGACTAAGACTCTATCAAGAAACCACTCATCTAGAAAAAGCCAAATACTTGCAGTGGATATATGTGGGTGGGGTGGGGTGGGGATGGGGCTGCACAGGCAGTACTGACTTTTTACATTTTTAAAGCAAATAATCCAACAAAATTGATGTCATTAAGCACAACAATTGGAATTGTTAAGCACAAGAAAAAATATAGGTATGATAATTTCAAAAGATATGAACTGTTTAACATAAAATAATTTTGTTACCTTGACTTGTGATTTGCTGAGCCTGTTCTTTTTGGGTCAAAAGGAATCTAGTTAGATCTGGTGTAAGTTTCTTAAATGAATGTGAGGATAGTTCACCACTTTGTTTCAGCACTGGCATAAAGATTTCTGCTTGACTTTCAATAAGATTCAAAATCTCTTTATATTTACCTGAAATATGATTCCAACAAAATGTATCTTATGTAAATGAGCACATCACAATGGTTTCTACGAAAAGATGTTCAGATGGGAATAAATCTAACATGCATGTTAAAACATTATCATGTATAATACACAAAGTCCATTAATTTCTATACCCTATAATAAAAATAAATCAGTATTTTGTAGGATAACAGATCTATGTCAGAGAATAAATATGAAAACTGTTTGAATATACATGAATATTACTTAATGACTTTGTATCTGTACCTGTCATTTTCAAAGTCAAAACTTTAATTTTGGATTTCCTTTTATGTTTTTTCAATGTTGGTACAGGTAAATTTAGATTTTCATCAGTAAGGTCTGTAGCAGTGTTACATCCAGTGTTTGTGTTTGCATCTACAAAAAAGTATGAAAAAAAAGTTGCTGATCAGTCAAATAATCGATCATTGCCCATGCAACAGAAACAAAATCATATATGTAGTCCTAGCTAGTCAGTGAAGTCTTATAAAACCTGCAACATGCAGAAAATTGGACTCTCCATGAATAAAGAAATTTCAGTGCCTGCCAGGTAAATTTTCAAGAATTAACAAAGTGAAACTTACATAAAAAGCAAAATTTTATGTTTGTAATTGTATCATAAATCTGAATTTCATTTTTATCATGACCATTGCATTTTCGTAAACTGGATAATTTTCATTACAGGGTAATTTATTTTTCTGTAATGATGAAAATTTCAAAATTACAATATGAAGCAACAAGCTACAAAATTGGGGAAAAAATTTAACATTTCATTTTTTGTTTGTTTGGTCAAACATTGGCAGTTTTGACTCTGCCCTTAAAGACTGTGGGGCACAAGAGCCATGCAATTCAAAATTTATATTTCTTAAGTCAAAGATGCATCACATCAAATATGAAAAGATTTGGCCGTTTTTTTATTTGATAATTCGGTATCAGAATACTTCATTTAAATTTATTCTTATCAATAGTTTGTAACAACATAATCACTCTGACCTATCTGTATTTCCATTTTCACTGTAGACAAATCTTTACTAGCAGATCACTTCACATTCTCATATATATAAATATATATATATATATACACAACACTAAAATGCCACATAAATTTGAATATATTTGTAAGATAGGCTAGAAGTTGAAATACTGCAGAGTCAAACTTGCTCAGCACTTTTGATAATTTAGTATTCTGACAATAATAAGTCCCAAAGCTATGGAAAATTTCAAAAACCAAATTCTGTAAACAATGTTATCAGACTGGCGTAACAATTTCTATTTGATTTTGAAACAACAGTCACTTTATGTTATGAGTATCTCTGCTAGGTCAAAGGTGAATTGTACTTAAATGGATAGAACATAAAAGGAATGGAATATGTTAACTATGTTTGATAAGGCAGCTTTAAAAGCATTTTGTTTTGATCATGGTATTACACTAAAACAATAACAATTTGTGTTGCATCTTCTGGGAAAATTCCGCTGTTTTATCATAAAACAAATGATCTTTGTTGTTTGTATTGTATTTGACATTTGTTGTATAGTTAGTTTTGTCTGAAATCATCATGGAAGTAATCAGAAAAAAAACAACACACTTTGTTGAAATACCAATCAATAGAATTAAAGATAAATGAATTTTGATGAATTAATACTACCTGGATGTATAAATTATCTTATGTTTCAAGTTTTCAAACTCTCCTAAATTCTGGATTTCGCCTACAACTTATTTTAGTATTCATTATTCTAAAACTTACTTTGGCCTGTTGCAGCCATATTGTTATGCTCAGCATTGGTCTCCAAAGAATTTGTCCTCATCATAAGGAAATCATTTATAGGATCAAAACCAAACTTATTTACTGATGGTTCACTCTGCCTTGTGAAACCTGAAATGCAAAAGTGTTTGAGAAAAAAGGTTTTACAAATTATGATGCACATCTATATGGGTATTGATTAGTATAGCAATCATCTGTAATGCACTCAATCACTGCAAATGAATAATATCTGAGAGAAATTTCTATAACAACTCCTTGAAATGTTATTGATTGAATATTACAATGGAAGTTATCTCCCTTTAATCTTCAGTTTACAATAAAAACATATTTAATTACTGTACGTTTGTTTGTATATAGTTGTTTAAATGCTGGTGAAGGGCTTCAAATTTTGGCCTATGCTCAGCACTTGCAGCCATTGAGCAGTGGGGGTTCTTTAACGTGCTGACACCTACTGTGGCATGGGCCCTCGATTTTCACTGTCTCATGCAAAGGACATGAAACAACCCTGCTGCCAGCTGGACTTGAACTCACGACTTCATGATCAAGAGACGAGCGTGCTTTCAACTGAGCCAGGCCGGCTCAATTATTGTGTGTAAATGAATTTGATCAATGTGTTTATATAATTATATGTATATGTTATCTCATCAGAAAGGATCGTCATTCCTGCCCACATACATGTACTTTCATAAGCCTTTGCCTGTAAATCAGTATTTCCTGGTTATATTAATAGGTACTAATAGGTAAACTAATAGCTAATGCAAAATGACCATTTCAATTAAGTTATCAAAATTAACAACATGCAACAACAACTAGAACAAAATCTAGATTGGACATTCACTCAAAAGAGAAATTATTTCTTTAGAATGGACAAGTCAGAGTACACTACACAACGGTAATAAATACCAGTATGTAAACACAGAAAAAAGGAAACTTCCTTTAGGATAGACTAGTTTAGACTGAAAAAGAAAGAAAAAACAAGTGAATATCACATTGATGAAGTTAACAAACCTTTCTTTTCAGGCTTGGTTTCTTTACTGTTACTCTTTGTCTCTGAAACATATATATATTAACAAATAGTTTATACATGTTGGCATGTCATCTATGCTTTGGTGTTACCAACCATCTTTGAAAGCAGTTCAATTTAAATGAAATAATATTTCACTTAAACAAAATAATTCATTAGAATGAAACAACATTTTGTTTAAATGAAAAAATATTTTTTTAAACATATTCGAAAGTTGTAAGACAATTCAATGATTTTTCTTTCAAGTAATGTTTTGCTTGTCTAAAACATCTTGTAAAAACCTGCATTTCTATTCTCTGATTTAAGTAAGACAATTAGACAACTATTTATGTTGATGTTTTTAAATCATTCACAATTTGTTTTGTTTTGCAGAAATTTGAAAAAAAAATTCAATAATTCAGCAAAAAAAAAAAACAAAAAAACCAGAAAACAAAAAAAAACACAAATTGTGAATGATTTTCTGTGACAAAAATATGACATCAATGAAAATGTTCAGCTTGGGAATAGATGTATCTAATCAGAAGATTTTAAAGAGAGGAAAGTGGTGTCATGGAAACAGATTAATATTATGAATGACCTTATAATTGTATCATTCTAAGTAACTTACTTTGTTTATAATATTCATTGTGATTGGAAGTGCAAGTCCCCAGTAAGTCAGAAAATAAATCTTGATTATCTGCAATGAGTATCAAAAAGTCAAATGTTTCTGACAATTAAAACCTAGGGCTTCTTTAATGCATTAAATACATCTCTCCAGAGATTGTCACTGAAAAAGTACCTTGATAGAATGCAATAAAATAACATAAAAAAAAGCACCATAATAAATCCGTGGGACATTTTATGATGTACAAAATATGATGCATTGTTATGACATGCCCATCAAAGACGTTGTATTATGGTATGGCATTGTCCGTCCGACCAGCTGTTTTATGCGATAACTCAACCAATTACAGCCCAATTTTCTTCAAACTTGGTAGGATGCTTCATTGCATGAACCGTTCTGACGAGTTTGTAAATCAAGAAATTTCAATTATATTTGACAGTTTTATTGCTAAAGATGAGCATTATGTACGAAATGCAAGCGCGGTTTTATTTTTTATTTAATTCCTTTCAAATTTGGTATGGCATAACAAGAAGCAATAATGTTTAACATATACATTTATTACAGGTTTTGTTGTTGTTTTTCAACTTTCCGCAGAACTGGAGTTATGGCACTTACGTGACCTAGTTTCTGGTTTCTTGTGATCAATTTTCTTTTGGGATCAACTAGTCCCCCAGTTTTGACACAAATATTTCGCAATTTGGCATATGTGATTGGTATCATAGGAAGATGGGCATATCGTAAAATGAAGAGTTATGGTCCTATCATCAAAAAGGACACTATGTAGAAAATGCAAGAACTTTTTTATTTTTCATTTAATTCCTTTCAAATTTGGTATGGTATCACAAGAAGCAATAATGTTTAACATATATTATGGGTTTTGTTGTCTATTTCAATTTTCTGCAGAATTGGAATTATGGCCCTATGTGACCTAGTTTTTGGTGTTCAATTTTCTTGTGGGCGCAACTAGTAACCCAAATATTTAGTGATTCAGCATGTGTGATTGGTATTATATGAAGATGTGCACATTGTAAATGAAAATGCTGTATTAATTTTCACAAGGGTTATGCCCCTTTGATTGTAAAAAAAGGATATTACAGTGAATGACCCCCTTTGGGACACAAGAAAACCCGTCTATATAGGGAGATGGTCTCTATATAGAGGTTGATTTGTACACAAATGGTACTATTGGGGACAGCAAAACAGTATTTGTGACCAGGTGGTCTTAATACATAGGTGGTCACTAAAGCAGGTTTTATTGTTTTTAGATAATGCAAGAACTTTTTTATTTTTCCTTTTAATTCCATGCAAGGTCATACCCCATAGGTCAAGGTTACTTTAGCACACTTGTATTTGTAAAAAGATCTATAACACATAATAAAATTTCCATCATAAAGAAACCCTTTGAAAACTTACTCATGACGGGCGTATTATGTACCGTTTGTTTTGCTATTCTTTACATATTAGATGGAATAACTTTGAAGAGGGGTTGGAGGAAAACAAGACTGTATTGGAAAATATTTCAAGTCAGACCAAGTTAAATAGACTTCTTTGTTTTAGTTGTTCTATTCCATTCAGTTTTGTCAGAATAGTTTGTACTCAGATCATGTGACTTTAACAGGAAGTCAGCAAGGTCTCTTCACTGAATACAGTTAAACCTGCTTTAACAACCATCTGTGTATAAAGACCACCTCATTAAAAAGATCATTTTTTGCTGTCCCCAATAATACTATTTGGGTAAGAATCAAGCTCTATATAAAGACCACCTCCCTATAAAAAATGGTTTTCTTATGTCCTTAAGGAGGTGGTTATGTACAAGTTTCACTGTATTTACATTGAAGACATTCATTTATATCTTGTTTCAGTTCATATGCGAGGAATAAAGTTTAGATAAATGTTATTTCTTGTATAGATGACAAGTGTCATCAATTTCCTAAAGGCTGTTTTACTATGTTAGCTATCACTGACATGAAATCTATATTTAAGGTCATATAAACAAGTAACTGCTTGACCGGAAGTGATACTGCACTACTTAATTCTTTTGCATACTTTTATGATGATCTGTGACAGAAATTAATAACCCCAAAAAGGTCTATTGTTAAAGGAGAATATATAACTGTAGATGAGTAAATATCAATGATACAAGTAGTTTTAAGGTGCATTCTCATAGAATTTCAAAGAACTACTTTTTTGTTTTGTTTTTCTATCATAAAATGTTATTATTTATAGAAGAGGTATCATTCATTGCATTGTTTAAGCTGCACATGCTACAAACGATGACTGTTCTGAACAGAAACTTTTTTCCTTAAACTTTTTACAAATAAAGGCATAAACGCTTTAAACATTGGCAATGTTCTAAATCACAAAAGAGTTCAGTCCTGTATTCCACCATATTTTAAATTGAAGACCATGCCTTGCATTTCATATAGCTATACACCTAGCATCGCATCCAAGCTATTCAATTACAAACATGTTTTGCAGTGCCTGGACATCAACCATCTTCTACACAACACTGTCACATGTTCATGTGCTTCATCTCCTTTCAAATACAATCCTATCAGGTATGTCATCACTGGCGACATTTCTATTGTTGAAAATGAAAGTCTCAAAAATCTTTTTTTAAGGGGCCCTAAATACCAGGAAGTCCGTTTCTTTAATTGGCATCAGAATTTCAGTTTAGTTATGAATTCTGTCGAAGATTATGCCAGACAATTGGCCAAACATGAAGACATAGAATCAGACACTTTGTCTGAATGGCTGAAAGTCATACGATCATTGATAAAATCTTTTATTTGAAAACTTAAAGGAACTATGAAAACATGTTATCCCTCTGTATTTAGTGATTCAGAAGTAGTAACTGAACTGGATAGATTACATGACCAATATGTACTGGTACCAGCAGACAAAGCCTAAAATAATATAGTTTTTATTTGTAAGGCACATTACTATAATTGTTTATCAGAAAAACGTGGGTTTAATATGAATTCTGGAAATCCTACATACACACGTAGCTCACTTTCAAAGGATGAGATCTTTTAAAATTACGTGTCAGTATTACGCTCATTTGATATACCTACAACAGATACCGATTTTGAGCTACCAAATTTATATTGGATACCTAAACTTCATAAAACCCCATATAAGCAAAGATACATAGCAGGATCCAGCAAATATTCTACCAAACCTTTATCTTTACTCCTTACCAAGATATTGACAGCCGTTAAGGAGAAACTTCAACAATACTGTACAGTTGCTTATTCCAGAAGCGTTGTAATTCAGATGTGGATACTTAAAAATTCTAAACAGCTTTTAGAAAATTTTAAGGCACACAATTTTTGTCCAGTTCACAGTATCAAAACATATGACTTCTCTACTCTTTACACAACTATTCAACATAAAAAATTAAAAGAAAGACTTTTTAGCATCATAGACAACTGTTTTTTCACTAAAGGTGGTACCTGAAAATTTAAATATTTAGTGATTGGCTATCAAGACACTTATTTTGTCCAACACCACTCTGATTCTACACATAAATACATTGAAGTTGATATAAAAAAACATCCTAGAATTTCTAATAGACAATATATTTGTAATGTTCGGAGACGTGGTCTTTCGACAAACTGTCGGCATTCCTATGGGAACCAATTGTGCCCCTTTATTGGCTAACTTGTTCCTTTATTCATACGAAGCAGACTTCACTATGAAACTGCTGAATCAAAAGAAGAAAAAGTTAGCAGTGTCCTTTAATTTGACATTTAGTTATATCTACGACATTTTGTCAATTAATAATGACAATTTTCATACATATGTCAATGCAATATATCCCAGCGAACTAGAAATTAAAGATAAAAAAGAATCAAGCACACACGCTTCATATTTAGACATTTTACTTAATATAGACACAAATGGGAAATTAGCAACTAAATTATATGACAAACACAACAATTTCGTCTTTCTCATCGTAAATTTTCCACATTTAAGTAGTAATATCCCTCAGTCACCCGCATATGGAGTTTACATTTCCCAAATGATCCGATACGCCACATATGAAGATTTCATATACAGACGTAAACTACTCACTGACAAATTATTGACACAGGGATATCGAAAACCGCGTTTAATGTCAATGTTTCGCAAATTTTACAGTCGATACAATAGCCTTGTTTGCGATTACTCTATTTCGCTGAGTGAAATATTGAGTTGCCTTTTCGTTGGCGGTTGTTGTAACGTCTGTACCAATTGTGACGAGGATTCACTCCTAACGTGTTTCACTGGACTTGACTGTGGACTCACGGCGGATGTGACCTGTCGACAGGGGATGCTTACTCCTCCATGGCACCTGATCCCACCTTCTTGGTTTCTAGAGGTCCGTTGTTTGTCCATCTACAAATTTGTTTCAATTACGGAACGTGCTACTATGAAGTGATGTTTGGTCTGCCATTTTGAATATTGTGTACAAAGTATTCTGTAACAAAGTATTTGATTGGTTCAATCCTAGAAAGCTATCGCCAATCAAATCTATTTCTCTAAATAAAGGTCAGGTCAAACACATGGCTATTGTTATCATGAGTATATAAAGAGATCGCGATTCAGTTTAATTACAGGTTTCAATTGGTGAGTGAACATACTCAAGAAGCAGCTAAAAGACAAAAATGCAATTATGACGAGAAGGTAAAAAGTAATAACTTTGAAGTGAATTCATGGGTATGGCGGTGGTATCCTCCAGAAGCCGGAAAGAAGTTAGGTCTAGGGTGGACCGGTCCATATCTAATAATTGAACGGTTGTCAGAAGTTACTTGCAGAATTCAGAGGTTACCTACAAGCAAACCAGTGGTCGTTCATATAGATCATCTCAAAAGTTACAATGGGGATAAAGTCAGGGAAAGTTGGCAAAAGCATGAGAAGCATGTAGAAAATGACATACATGTAGGGTGCACAAAAGAAAATGAAAACAAACTAGATAGTGAAGATGTAATAGTGAAAACTCGAAGTGGAAGACAAGTGAGACCTAAACAGTTATACTCACCTTGATTTTAGGGTCTGGTGATAGAGAACCTGTCAACTCTAATAATTAGAGTTTAATTTTGGTTGTTTAGTTTTTCCTTGTTTTTCCTTGTTTGTTGATTTTGTAACTAGAAAGCATAATATTTTTAGTGAAAAAGTAAATACTTTGGGGTTCAGAATAGTGTATCGGTTAACAATGTTAATTAACGATATTTAATGTATATTTGTAGTAATGGAGGTAGAATTGCAGTGTGATCCTAAAGAATTGACTGAATTTCAAATGGTGTATGTTAGAGAAGAGTGGCAAGTAGGAGGTATGAAGTGTAATGTGAAAGGATGTAGTGATGAAGTTTTTCTCCAGTACAGAAAATATTTGTGTCATTGGAGAATTAGACATAAGAAGTATATAACTTTGTATAGTTGTGAAGTCTGCAAAAAGAAGAACAAAATGAAAGACAAAATGTTGAAACATGTAAGGCAAGTGCATAGTATGGAAAAAGGAGTTAATTTTTTTTATATAAATGTGGAGAATTTGAGTTTTAAGGATCCTGGTGATCAATTGCCTTACAAGATAGGAGAGTTACAAAATAAGAAATCTGAAAGAGAAAGAATGAGAGAAGAAAGTAGGAAAAGATGGAGAGAGATGCCAGTGGTGACTGATGTGCTTCAGAAATCAAATGCTTCTATAGTGTGTAGGGACGAGGAATTAAAGTTGAATTTTCAAGCAGGTGGTGTGTGCAAAATTAGGAAAGCCGCTGCATGGAATGGAGGAGTATCAGATTGTTGGAAGGATTTTTGCCCTCGGGATTAGTTTTGTTTAAATTTATTAGTAAATGTATGTAAATTGTCAATTCTAGTTTATTACTATTAAATGTGAGTGTAAATACACTTAAATGAAGAGGTATCTTCCTAATTTGATTTGATCAAGTGTACTATCGTTACACTTGAAATTAAGGGGGGAGATCTGTAGTAGTCTGGCATAGACTACTGGTGTATTACGGGTCTCGATGTGCAGGCTAGTGTTATAATATAATACGTATATATGATGAAGTTTTGATGTTTGAATTTGGTGTTATAACGATTGTTAATGTTTAAATTTTAGTTGGGATAAACAATTGCTTTGATGGAGAGGTTCTCTAAGTGATCTTGAAGTACTTACGTCTTAAATATCGTGTAGAGCAAAGAAAAACTACAAATTTGTTTCAATTACGGAACATGTTACTATGAAGTGATGTTTGGTCTGCCTTTTGGAATATTGTGTACAAAGTATTCTGTAACAAAGTATTTGATTGGTTCAATCCTAGAAAGCTATCGCCAATCAAATCTATTTCTCTAAATAAAGGTCAGGTCAAACACATGGCTATTGTTATCATGAGTATATAAAGAGATCGCGATTCAGTTTAATTACAGGTGTCTGTGACCAGACTCAACTCGCATTGCACTTGCACAGGCTCTATGACTAGAGGCCATTAGTAAGTGATGATTTTTAGAGCGTAATGTAGTGAGTTTCTGTAGGTATTTGTTAGGAAACTTTAGATAGGTCAGTCAGAATGTCATAACGGTAAACGTAAGTAAATATGAAATAGGGTAGTAAAAATATGCAGAGTAGTATTGGGGAAATTAATTCAGGATAGTATGGGTAAGACGGGTTGTATTTAGAGTCAAAGTAAGAAATTGTCGTCGTCGTCGTGCATTGAAGCCATGTGTTAGGTGTCAATTTCGGTCTACAACTTACATTACCGTAAGCAGTCTAATAGTTGTATTAATATTGTTTTACACCATAAGCCTAGAACAATAACTAGAAATTTAGATAACTTGAAAAATACATAGTCTAAACAATATAGTAGCTTTATAAATTGAATTTCAAGTTAAATATGGGAACACATTCCACTACTATAGAACAATATTGGACAGTAATAAGTAACGTTCACTAATGAAAACTTTTTCTTTTAGTTATTTTTCAGATCAACAGAGATGTCGTCATCGCGCCCAATTAAATGTTTATTTTTCAATTATTAAAATTTACAAATTGATACAGTTGTTGTTAAGTTTGTGACTGGTAAAATAAGACTACTGTTGTGCATCGACACCCTTGTCACCAGACATTATATACTATGAACCGACACGGGAACCCATCTCCTATGTTCAAGTGAATGCAGTATTGGATACGAACACTAAACACAATGCGAAGTCCTAAAATACTGCATTTGGTTTGAAGGTGGTGATCGTTCCTACTACATGGTAATTACATGTATACCTTCATAAATAATTCTACAATCAAACAGGTGATGGGCAAAAATGAGTTAATCGATGAGCACGAGTCACTTAAAACATGGGTCGAGTCAACCGATTCACTTCGGTACAAGTTTTGATGGATACGAGATGATAATAACCCATATGTTGAACTTATTCATCTGAGGTTGCTTTGAATGTTACGCAACTCCGTTTGTATTTATTGTTGTTACGAGTAAAAATCATTTTTTGATCTTCAAACTCAAATTGCTACAAAACAGTGAATCACTTAGAAGCGTAATTAAAGGGAAGATAATGACTTTATATAAGCATTATGCAATGCTCATTATCATTAAAAACAAAATTAACAACCTTGCTGAGCATACACAACCAGTCATGGACCTTTAAGCGAAGATAAGATTTTGACCTAAAACTTGACGCTCTATTAAGGAGCATGTCTAAGCACACCTTTCACATCTGATTCTTCATACTTCTCCCAGGTTTCCTGTGATATGCAGCTGTCATTTTTATGAGGACTTTGACAATCTTTCTTAAATGTCATCTTTTCCATTACAGAAACATCTAGATGAAAACTTTCAATATTTGGCTTAAGGCTCCAATTTAATGCTAATTCCTGTTTTCCAATATTCATCTCTTCACACTCTGTATTTGGAATTACAGGTGCTTCTAGGCAACTGCTCAATTTTACATAAACATCTGGCACTGAAATGATTTAGGTAAAAAAATATTAAAGAATACATTATTTCTTATCATTCCTAGCAATAGTATAATTACGTCTATGTAAAACAAATTTTTATTACCAGTATATTTAATGCATCAATGGTCATCATTTCTATCAATGATTTACCTGCTCCAGTTGTATATTTGCAAAACATTTCTATGACTCCCCCCTGATGGATACGAGATGATAATAACCCCCCAATATAACCTAATTGAAGCAGGTCAAATGAAAATAAGAACGATTGTCATAGTGCACAAAATCCAAATTTGCATGTACATTTGTACATTTTAAGATTTTTACTTGATGAGTTTGTGATGGTAAGTATCATTCAAAGAACTTACAAAAATTATGAAAAAAGGCACATGTTTACAAACACTTAGAGTTTAAATTAAATCAAAACCGGGGTGACAGGCCACTTGTCAACACAAACATATAAGACCTTCAGTTATGCATGATTTCCATGCAAGGCAATATATTTATCTGTACAACCTATTTAAAAAACAAAAAAAACAAACAAACAAACAAAATTGTTTTGGTTTTTGACAGAACTAGGATGTGGCCCACTCTACATTGGTAGACCTATAATATCAAAATTATCATTCTTATTTGATTTGCTGTTGTTTTATTGCTAATGTTATTCTCAATCGATTATTAGATAATACCAATGCAAAATATCTTAAAAGCAGTATCAAAGTTTACAAAAGCGAAAACATATGGCTCAACTAAAGATACTTATAGAATTCAATAAAATATGGCATTATTGAGCTAAGAAACCACATTCTGAAACATCTTGATGATTAAGTGTCCCATAACTTTTTTGTCATTCTTCAAATTACAGGATTGAAGAGGTGGATCTAGAGAAGGAATATAAGTAAACTATTAACATGTTTGTCTCTTTTAAGTACAAGACAAATGTATATGAATGGAAAAGGGGAGGTATAGTGAATATTATCTAAATGTGTTGTGGTATGTATGAAGTCTAATAACTTGCTTGAAAAGTAATTTGGAATGATACAGCCACCAAGTACAGAAATATTGTATGCATCACAATAATCTGAATTTAAATGGTGTTTTATGCCAAACTAAACAATATTTAAGTTATACAGTGACAGGCAGCTTTTATTGGTGGGAGAGAGAACCTGGTTACAATGTACCCAGAAAAAGACCAGAGGCCTTCCACAAGTAAACTGGCAAACTTTCTCACAAAAATCAGCTCAGGTTCCAGTGGGACTCAAACCTGTGCTGACCAGAAGTGAGAGACTTCATGGTTTAAAGTGCAATACTCTAACCATTCAGCCACATAGGCCCCCTGCATCACTATACAAACTGTGTATGTTTGGCTATTGTACTACCGTAAACACACCAAGTTTACTGATTGACGAACATAGATGCATCCACCATTTACTTGTATCACATATAAAAAGATTCTAAATGTTCAATGGAATATTTTATGTCTAGCCTGATTAAAGCATTATCATATTAGAAAATTTCTAAACATATTATCTGTCAGTAAAATGCATTCATATTAAGTAAATACATGTAATGCTTTGTTATTTTATTAATTGGGAAATGTTGAATGTAATGAAGTCGGAGGTTTATTGTACCTTGTACAGCTAATTGACCGTATAAACTACCTACGCTAATACTTTGATAGACATAAGATATCTTCCATCCATAAGTTGTTGAACATGAACCAGCTGATGGTTATAAAATATGCTTAGTATTTTTCCATGAACATAGAAATATACCTCAATCTAGAGAAATGCAACAAACAACTTGATTATGTTGATACATACCGGTATATTTTATAGTCTCAGTGAAAGCAAATTTCATACAATGAAAAAAAGTTTGGGGTGAAAAACAAGATTTCAGCTTCATGTCTGTCAAAATATTGTTTCTTTAGACTGTTCCATATCATTCATTGACATGCCAGTAATACCATATTAAAGAAGCAAAAATGAACAAGAAATCTTAAATCTACAGCAATAACTATTTTGTATTTCTCTTTCTTAATAATTAGAACCACTTACCAGGCAATCTATAATGTAGTATTTCATCGAAAAATTGTTCATACTGTAGTACTTTCCATAAAATTGTTTCTTTCTTCTCAGGTTTTAAAAGTCTTAAATCAAAGCATTTAATAACCAGTTAGTACATTTTAATTACACTAGAATATGAATATAAAATGGAAATTGGAAATGAGAATAAGTCCAGTAAACCCACACTTGTAGTCATCATTTAATAAACAAGTGCAAGAGACTCATTTCACACTTCTCTGTGGCTGACAAAATTGACCCACATGAAGGCAAATGACATTATTATTTTTTGTTGGCATTTTTTATGGCACATGTAGATGCATGTTATTTGTGTAATATTGCTGAACAATAATGATGAATAATATTACACGCATTTCAAAATTAATCTTTGTTGATTAATCTCCTTTCACTTGAGGTTACATTTCCAAGATAAACAACCAATATCACTGAAATACATTCATATCATCTCCTTGATCCTAATATATATAGTATTGACATTGTCTAGAGACAAAAAATATGGAAAATGACTGAAAATAAAAAGATGTTTAGGTTTCATCCTACATGCCACAATTTTAAACTTTTTGTGTGTTGATCTTGAAATAACATCACAATGCTATTGTCTCAGCTGGTTAAATCTTGTCAAAAACAGTCACAGATATCCACACATAATACTGGAAATTGTCCAGTTGTGTCATTTGAGCATGTATCATTAACCAAGCAATTAAACACCATTTGTAGGCCCATCTTTGACACCAAAATCCAGGAAATTATTTTTAGAACCTAGTTAAAAAAAAGTATTTTAGCAGGGGTTGTTCGCTTTACATAGGCTATCCTGAATGATGTGGGGTATATGACTAGTAAGTACATGTAGCAACAAATTATGTAGGACTTTGAAAAGATCAACAATATTGACTTTTTAAAGATATGCATATGTTGATAATTTTATCTACATGTATGACAGTTTTCCAGATCATAAAAAAAAACAAAAAAAAAACACAGTGGCAATCTAACATTTTTGACCACGCATGTTGATTTTTTGTAGATCTTTGCATGCCAAACATTTTTGTATTTTACACACTCTCTCTTTATCTTTTGTAGTTGGTAAAATCTTATCCAAAGTCATGCAAAATTAAAAAAGTAATGGTAAATAACTTCCATTAGGGATCAGCTGATGCTTCCAGCAATTTTTCTCCATCCCTGATAATTGTTTAGATAATAGCCCAATATAGTAAACTGGTGAACATACAAATCACAAACTTGATTCTACAGTGATCATTCATGCAAAAATTGGTCACAAGTGATTCAAGTGTTTCAGGTGAGAAGATTTTTTTAAAATGTCTAAAAGATTGATGGACAAGAGACTGATGGTGGCAAGAACAAAGTAAAGTTGCAAAATACAATTTGGGTTACAGGCAATGTAACACTTAAAAGAAAGAGATTTCAAGTGAAAATTGACATATAGTCCCTTTCATGTTAACTGCAGTCCTGTAACTATGAGTGGCAAAATGATACAGATACCCACAAAAACATAGATGTCATTATAGTAACTGATTGTTTCTTGATGTCATTTTCCTGGAATCTGTATCATTTTGCCACTTAAAGTTACATGACCACAGTTATCGTGAAAGGGTTTATACCTCATGCCAGAAAAAAAAAAACCCACATGCAATATTGGTTCAAAAAGTTTATACTTTTCATGAACTCTTGAAATTGGGAAAGGCTGAAGATTTATATCGGGTAAAATCAGCTCTGTTCTGTTTATATCCGATTTCATGTCAGTAATGGGGGTATCTACAGTAACTTTTGAAATAAATGTTTCCTCTGTATTGTCATCACCTGAAAAACAGACATTTACATAAAACTAAAACATAAATATAAACAGAGTATATTCACTGGTATTTTGCAGATGATAAATATTCTTATAGATAGGATGTGATTTTATACAGATACAGAAGTACAAATGTACATTAAACCACACACCCTTTATATAGAGACACATTTTGATGGCCTGTGTCATTGATTTAAAGTTGAGTCCATTATTTTCAGGGGTAGATGAGTTAGCAATATTAATAAACAAATGGATATCCATCAAATGTAAACATAATGAAACGGCAATTTTAAACAAGCCAAATTCAAAATATTAATAGTTCAACAGCAGGGCATATATCACCAAGAAATATAAATTGACAAAAACACCAATCTACCTAAGATGTATGTCTGACCCAAATATGGTGAGCCTAGGTGAAGAAAAGAAACAGATACTATTGGCCACAACAAATAAAATCAACTCTTAAAATAAAGGTGGTAAAATAAATCAATTTTTCATGCACATGATCATTGCACTTGGATCTAAAAGAGACTGAGAAGTGGCAAGCTTGACTAATTTATTTTCTATTTTTACCATTTTCTCTTGAGTAGTTGGCCACAATGGTACACACTCTGGTATATATTCACCTGACTAGGAAGTAAAGGGTTTGGTTGGCTTGTCCTCCACACTTACATGATATCACAAGCATACACACTTTTATTAACAGATTGAATATAAAAGAAAGAAAGAAAGAAAGAGAGAGAGAGAGAGAAAGAGAGAGAGAGAGAGAGCGACAGAGAGAGAGAGAGAGAGAGAGAGAGAGAGAGAGAGAGAGAGAGAGAGAGAGAGAGAGAGAGAGAGAGAGAGAGAGAGAGAGAGTATACACCTCCAGTGTAAATACATTTCATACACAAGACCGTATCCATGTTCTAAACTGTCTTGAAAGACCACTCTCATGAAAGACCCCCTGTTTTCAAAGACATATCAATGACAAATGGGTTGGTCTCTCAAGACAGGTTCCACAGTATATGCAGATGTATTATTGAAATATGACTCATGATATAAATGTATACCATAAGATAAACAAGAGGCCCAAGGGGCCTTAAGTGGCTCATCTGGCAAAATTGGTCAACATTGCAGAAAAAATGTGTAAAAGATAAAATGGCTAATAAACATGAAAAACAGAAGGCTTATAGGGCCTTAATAATCCCCTGAGTGAAATGTAGTTTACTGACAATAAACTGAAAATCAACAAAAAGCATGAAAAATACATTGAAAAGGAGAATTAACTTGCATAAGGGTAGACTTGCTTTGCCTACTTTTTTTCTAGATCTTTCAAGATAATGTGTAACAACAGTTGAAAACATGGGAAATCAATTTAAAAGGTGAAATAACTTTCACAAGGATCACCCTCACAATTTCTGCACAATAAATTTGTTTGTAGATCTTTGTGGTGATCACTGGATAATAGGGAAAATGGCCTAAAACATGAAAAAATCCACTTAAAAGGGGAAATAACTCCCATAAGGGTCAACATGACAATTTAATTCCAGTTGACTTTTTTGTAGATCTTTGCGTACTTAACATTTTTGCTTTCTTTCTCTCTATCTATTAAACTTTTTAAGATAATAGGACAAAACTGTCAAAAACATGAGAAATCCACTAAAAAGGGAAATAACTCCCATAAGGATCAACCTAACAACTTCAGTCCTATTGACTTTTTTGCTGATCTCTAGGTGCTGAACATTTTTGCTTCTTTCAAATTCTCTCTATCTGTCATACTTTTCAAGATAATAGGACAAAACTAAAAATCCACTAAAAGGGAAAATAACTCCCAAAAGGGTTGACCTGACAATTTCCGCCCATTAACTTTTATGTAGATCTTTACGTGCTGAACATTTTTGCTTTCTTCACTTTCTCTCTATCTATTATACTTTTCAAGATAATAAGACAAAACTGTCAAAAACATGAAAATCCACTAATAGGGGAAATAACTCCCATAAGGGGTCACCTGACAGTTTCGGCCCTTCTGACGTTTTGCAGATTTTTGCATGCTGAACATTTTTGCTTCTTTCACTTTTAGTCTACCTATTATACTTATCAAGATAATGTCAAAAAACATCTGAATACACAATCCACAAAAAAGGGGAAATAATTCACATAAGGGTCAACCTTACAATTTCCTACAAAATAAAATATTGCAAGCCGGTCATCTTTAGGTACTGGTTTTTTCTCTAGCTTTAATAACTTTGGAGATACAGTAGAACTTCCATAAGTCAAATTTCTCGATGTTTCAAACTATTAACAATGTCCCAAATAATTTTGTTATTCAATATTATTTATAGACATTTTATAATTTGAACTTTTATGAGTCGAATTTCTTGATGTTTCAAATAAATTTTGGGGCCCATTTTTTTTAAAAAACAACAAAAATTCCTACATATAATTTGAAGTCAAATTTTACATGTGTACGAAATTCCCCCACAATAATTCTTCTTTTTCTCATGAACTTTAAATGTTTAATTTTACAAAAATTGAATTAAAATTAAACACTTATTACTAATTATAATGACCATATATTGTCTAAAATGGTTTTGAAGCAGTCATTTACACATTATAGAAACTCTGAAACTAAAAAATGCGATTCTTGGTCCCATTGTTTTGAACTTTTCTAGGTAGTTCCTTGAACTTTGACATCCTGTCAAGTTTGGTTCAAACTGGTCCAATGGTTCTGGAGAAGTAGTCAAAACTGTCAAAAATTTTACAAAAAAGACATATTTTCCATTTACCTAAGTGCCTGTGACCTTGACCTTTGACCCCATGACCTTGAAATTTTGTCAAAATGATCCATAGATAATTCCTAACAACTCTCTCATTTATCTTTGAACAAAAAATGTCGATCAGTTTTGAGTTATTAAACAATTTGTAATAATTATTGAAGGGCTCCCTAGTAGCTTGTTTATGGACAGATTTCATTTTCCTTTGCAATCTTTGTAGATATTGACTTTACAATCATGCATACAAAATTTGTAACTCATCTGATCATTGGTTCATGAGAAGATTTTTAAAGATGTACCAAGTTTTGGTCCTTTTTGGCCCCTTTTAGAGCCCCTATGGGTTCTAGCCCCTTTTCATTCACAAACTTTATGCGGCTTCACATGGGGATGCTATATGCCAAATTTGGTTTAAATTGGCCCACTGGTTCTTGAGAAGATATTTAAATGCAAAAGTTAATAGACGGACGATGCAACGGACGACAGACATTTGGCTATAGCAATAGGTCTCTTGGTGTAATAATATATATATAATATGGTATAACATAAAATCAAGTTTATTGGGAGCTGAAAGTTAAATTCCAGTTTATCCATTTTCTTTGTTCTCTACTTTCCTCTAATTTCTGAAAATCATCCATAGACCTTGAGTTTGCTTCTATACTATCAATTTATTTCCAATGAGATTTTTTCATTTTTCTTCTTTCCTTATTCTTTAAAAGATCTAAAATAGTTAACTATGGTAAACTTTCTATATTGTTTATGTTATATAGCATTATTGAATATTGTTTTACTGTTGAATCAATATTTCTTATAGTTTTTTAACATAAACCTCATTCTTGAGCAAATTCGTTTTAACTTCTAGTCCTTTACTCCTTTTGATATGCATCCTGACTGAATTTTGATATTTTATACAAAGTTTGTTAAACGAGAAATTGTCTCTAATTTAGCACAGCTAAATCAAATGTCTCCCCTTCTAAGAAATGAAAGAGTACTGTTGTCTTTGACAATGTTTAACTCTAGAGAGAGGAAGAGAGGTTGGTGTTAACATTTGTTATGTTTGTGTAAATTATATAATACTATGCTATTGTACTGTGGTGATATGATATAGGATTTTGGAAATGTTTGAACTATGTTAATTTGGTGTAGTCTGTTGATAATTGGGGCTTTGAGGAACTATATCTTAAATGAAGGTGGGACATGTACATAAAATAATCACTTCAAGGGAAATATTGAAAGAGGTTTCTAACAGAAGGTGCACAATGGCAATACACATGTATATACTTATCAATAGAGGAGAAATATGTTAAGATGCAAGTTAATTTACTATGTACATGTACATTGTGTAAATAAAACAAAAACAAAAGATGTTTGTAAAACATTTATGCCCCCCTCCACCTATTTTACCATGATGTATCTGTTCAAGGGGTGCAACTCTGATAAAAATATCTAATGGGAACCATATAATTCTCATGATGTACATTGTCTCTACATGTAGTTCACTATTAATTGAAGACAATTTACCAACACATTTATGAAGAAGTTACTTAATTCTATACCTAATTCTTCTAGGAGTTTCTCTGTCTCATAATAAGGTAATTGTCTATTTTTACTTAACATTTCACTTGCAAACCTTCTACGTTTGCTTGTTTCACAACAACAAAAAATAGTCTATTTTAGCTTATTTCAATGGATTTGCTTTCCTCCATGTAAAAATTTAGTCTGTAGGATTTAATATCATAAAGATTGAAGCCCCCTTTAATATATATTAATGTTTCTTTTGGTTTTGGATTACTTACATACATAGAGTTGTATGTATCTATGTTTTGGTTAAGAGAAATATTGAAGCAAACAAAACTCCACAGAAATTATTGATAAAACCTTACAGAACTTGTCAATTTTTGGGGGAAAATTCATGATAGTCAATTTATGGGTCATATAGATTTAATATCAA
Source organism: Atrina japonica (assembly GCA_030159075.1). Lineage (NCBI taxonomy): Eukaryota > Metazoa > Mollusca > Bivalvia > Pterioida > Pinnidae > Atrina > Atrina japonica. The sequence continues at coordinate 375,344 of BROG01000661.1, forward strand.
TTTACAGAAGGTATTACGATATTCAAATCTATGGCAATGATATTATTAAAATATCTCTGGTTTTATTTGTTACTGATGAATTTTCAGTTCAAATTTTGTTATTAACACATTATGACACCCCTAGAGTTAGAATTATTAGAGTTAAGGACCTCACGGACCTTCAATATATACATAAAAATGTACTTTCTCTATAATGACTAAACCATTTTTTTAATGAGTTTTCAATGAGATGTACATGACATATTACCTTATTTTTTTAAATAAGCTTAATAAAATCACCCTTTAAAGGCATACATGTACAAGCTGTCAAAATGAATTTTTTGTTTGCAATAAAAGTTGCAAAAAACTTATTATAATGTCATAATTTGTGAAAAGAAATCGAATGTGAAACAATGGCCGATTTAACATTGGATATTCTTACATGGATGCAAGGAATGTCAATCTTTAGCAAATTTCATTAATTCTAAACAATATATGCATGATATGTTAAAATTTTCTATGGCAATACATTTGTATATCTTTTTAGAGTTTTTAATTAAATAAAAGTTTTGGTCTAATCCCAGGATTTTCTTTTTTTTTTTATTTGTAATCAACCAAAAGAATCAATGTTTGTATATAAGTGAAATGTAATTTTTAATTTTGAAACAAAGGTGTATAAATATTGATTTTTTTTAATTACATCAGATATAATTTATCAGAGAGATTCTAAAACTATTTTGTTGAAGGTTTGAATATGACTGAATGGAAAATACACACCTGTTTGCTTTACTTGTAAAAAATGTTCCCAGTAGTGTCTTTCTGTCACATCCCTTTTTATATCAAAAGTTTCCATGGATGTTTCCACACCAACAAAAGTATCAAGCCTCTGTACATGTTCTACTAAATTAGGAAAGATTTGAAAGAAATTTGTTACATTACTAAAATATGTTTCAGCATAAACATGTGAAACCATGGTATCATGATGTAATTAGATTGTTCTTGGGAAACAAACTTTTTTTAGCATGTCAAATATATATACCATGATTAAAGGTTCAATTCAATTCATATTTGTATGATCACCTCAAATCTTTATAATTGAGTCAGCGACTGAAAAAATGGTCCCTATGACACAATCAATGAAATGCGAGAATACAAGGAATTCCATTAGACATAATATTACTAATTTTGTAGATTTTTCACACCAGAAAACAATCAAAGTACTGATACAAGTTGGTGGTAATTGTTAATTTTAAGGAGGTATAATCAGAGACATATATATATATATATATATATATATATATATATATATATATATATATATATATAATATATATATATATATAGATATATATATATATATATATATATATACTGAGAAATACACATTGTTTAGGCTACATATATTTGAAAGATATTACATGTTGATTTCAGTAAAGGATACCAGACTTTTTACTGAGGAAATGCAGCATATTATTTCAGAGTTAACAAATTAGCAAAAACCTGAGTGCATCACACAATTTTATTTAAAAAAACCCACAATCATGACCATGAAATCATCACATTTTTTCACATCCTTTACCATTTATATCACATGTGAGGACTGATGATATATTTATTATGCTGTTACAACAAACTACCGGTACATGTACATAGATCAGCGATATGATTATAAAGCCTTGTGCTTATATACATTGTTGCATTGATATTCAATTATGTATGTGATGGTATTGTACCCTTACATTCAGGTGTACTTTCCCTCAGTAGCACTTAAATCTCTAGGTCAATATGTGTACATGTAAAACATTTTCCTAACTTCAAAGACTGCTGTGAGTTTCTCGATCACATGAATGGCACAGCTTCTAATGTCCAACTTCACAGCAAGATGCCAATTCATGCAACTGGACCACAAACTCATTTGCATATTAAAAAATTGCAAACAGTTTGCTCAATCACTTCTAACATCAATTTTGTCAAACAGGGTTCGAAATTAGCACTTGCTGGCCAGTTCGAGGCTAATAATTTTTGCAGGTGACTAATCAATTCAAGGTTTTGCTTCAGCTAGTACAGTTGACAAGTAGAATTTTTATATAAACATTACAGTATAAACATGATCAATGCTTAATGAGAGTTTATAATGTACATACATTTGCTCATTAATTTTTTCTCGACTCAAAAAAATAATAATAATCATAGTTGTTTTGACTTATGATACAATTAGTATTAAAACATAAAAATTAGTAACGATTCAGTAAATATGTTCCAATTTGTTAATTCATCGTACTACTTCTGGGCTAGTGAATTTGTCATAGGTCACTAGTCAATTTCTTTCCAATGAGTCCAACTCACTCAAATGCTATATTCGACCCGTGCACAAGTGTATAATGTTAAGCAATAATGGAAAAGTGACATTTAAAAGCAAATTTAAAATATCTGAAAATTCATAAAGGATGATAAATTGATTTCGACAATTCTTCAAGATCTATATTTTTCAGCAAATTGTTTACTTTTTTCATCAAATCAAAAAGCAAATATTTATGAATAAAACTGTGATTTGGAAATTTACATCTTGAAATTGAATTAATATATCTGAAATGCACATATATGTGTAACTTCCCTTCAATATAATGTGTTATTAACCCCATGCTGCAAATGTGCTTTGACTTGATCCCAGAAATCCACTTATGACAACATTACTGAGTTGATGGAAGTCAACTCATAAAAAGAGTTGTTTTTGCCTGTGCTCATTCTCATATCATATTTTTTATATCAATATATGCTCAAGTTTCTGAAAACATAAAAATAACAATTTCCCCTCAAACAGCCCTAAGGACCTTTTTCTCAGCTGTTGGCTCGTTATTATATTATAACATGTATGATATCAATTTAATTTTAATGAACAAATTAAGAGACATCAGCAAAAAATAAGATGGACCATAAAATTTTCACTTGGATAAACCTCAATTTCATTATTTTTAGGAGAAGTAGTAATATGAATAGATAGACAGAAGCCAACACTACTTAAGTAAGAGTCTGAATTAAAATAGCTCACTTAAGCATTTATGTACGGCGACTATAAAGAAAGATTTATTCCTCTTACTTAAATCATTTATTAAATACTGAGATATTGCTTTGAAGCAACTTAGGTAAGGCCAAACAAAAAAATAAGAATTGGCTCTCAGGCCCTGCCACATGTACTTTTTATCCCCCCCTCCCATTTGATTTTTTTAACCACTATATCTTAAAAAAATGTTTCACATATTTTCCGGAGTTTGAGCCCATTTTCATTCTGAACTCTGAACAATTATTATGTGCAATAGTCTTGGATCTTTCAAGCGTTTGTGTACATAGATCACATCTTGTGGTAAGATGACTTTTTTTCAACATTGATGAGTGACATTAGTGCAAAGTTTGTACATTTGTAGTCAAGTGACATGGTATTTTGATTTAAAAAAAAGCCTGCATTTGATTTGAAAAAAAGTGGCCTGAGAACCAATTCTTCTTTTTTTTATTGCTTAGCCTAACTGGTTATTTTTATCCAAAAATACCTGAAAGATTTTCACAAAAGAATGATTTGTGGTTGACACTGTCTATGTGATTCTTATGATTCTTATAAATTGAAACAAGACAAATCTAAATTAAAAAAGCTCTGCTGAGCTTTTGGCATTGTATTAATTGATCAAATCTAAAATATGCAAACTGAAAGAATACATTAACACTTTTACTGAATATGTCTTCAGGTTTTGAAGTCAAATCTTTTTCATGAATTTCTAGTTCAGTTTTTAGGGTAGATGAGTCAAGATATAAATACGATGAACTGTCAAGGTCGTAAGTAGGACATTTTGGTGACATCCATTCCTCTTGGGCAACCTGGAATAGATAATAAAGAAATTGGATCTCACATGATCACTTAATGAGTTAATGATAAGAGTAATCTTTCAACAGTTCCATGGAATATGTTAGAAATAGTATATGGTGTGCAGATAATTACAGTAGTTTTATATAATACTGAAAATGATTATTCCAAAAACTGTCAAAGCCATAAATAATCATCTATTATGCTTGGTCTGTTATTCTATGTGTTCCATGTTTCCAATCTCAACACCACATTTTAACAATAAATGTGTTAAGAGAGAAGACACTGCTAAAGGTATTATGGCCAAAATGCAAAGCATTGCATTTCAAAGGTCAAGATAGAAGGTCAAAATCATGGTAAAAAATCATGTTATTGTCAACTTAGGTTACTAACATCATGTTTTATCTTTGGGTCAAGTACAAAACAATGTGACACTCAAAATCATTTTCTCACAACTGAGCTGAACACAAATGATGCAAACACAGACAGACAGAACCAATTCATAGACTGGTATTTGCTTTGCAATACAGCCAAAAATTCTGTACAATTTTTTTTTATATCATTCACATTCAAAAAGTTGCCATTCCTAGTGGTTTTAGGTACTTAGAGACCAAAGTTTACAGAGTTAAAAAGGAAGCAGAATATGGCTCAATTTATGATCAGTGAAGAAATGGAAAGTTTTATAATCACCATGACCACCTGTTCATTATACAAACTTTACCAACTGGGTTAACACAAGATCTGTTAACATTCATTTATATATTGCACATGGACAAAATTTCAAAACACATTGTTTAACTGCACACTTGCAATACTTCATATCATGTTTATATCACAGTCTTTTACATCAGGAAAGAAATTTGAATCATGTATATAGCTGCCCTACATTAAATTTTACACCTAACATTCTTTAAAAAATTCACCATTCATTTTTAATTTACTCATTGTAAGGTATCAAAAGCATAAAGAGTGGCAAAATGTTCCAGGTACTTATGGGATATTCAGTATGATGAAAGACTTTGCAATGACATTTTTACTAAATTTTCTTTCCACTTTAGGAAAATTGAGATGCTACACACGACATTGCTTCTAAATCTGTCTTAACTTATTATGATAAAATATTTTGAATGTAAAGAAATACTTGCGTCCCTATATATTCTCCCCTTGTTGTTCATGTTCAACTCAAGAAATTTAAAAGAAAATATCAATTACACCTCATAGTTGAACGGAAGTAATATATTTCTGACTTTGTACATGTATGATTACCCAGTTTTGAACAGAACTCTTCTTTAATTAAATGTATGTATTGGGGAAGTGGGGGTAGGAAAAACCTCAGAAACATTAACTAAGATATGTAAATTAATGCACAAATACATATGTCATATTTCCAAATGTCTATAGTTCATATTTGAAACCCTTTTTTCATCTTTCTTTCCATTGACTTGGCTTAAATCCATGATGTATATTGCACACTGCTGTAAAACAATATTGTAATTACTGCTTGATTTACATCTAAACTATATGATTCTAAATTTTGATTATATTATCGAATATTTAAAAACTACAAATTGAAATCTTCTAGACGTAAACTAATGTCTACATTTCCCACAGCAGTTTCCCACAGATTGAGCGATAATCTAGATGGCATTTATATCAGCAATCATATATATGAAAATCGTAAAATGACATCACACAATGATGTACCTTCATTCATAACATGGTGTCACACAAAGATGGTCTTAAGAAATCTGTATAATTTACTGTACGTTCTATCTTGATGGAACTATCTTGTTCCACCATAATAAGACTGATCACATATAAGGCAGGATATTGGATTCTATTATTTTATTTTGCAATTTGAAAAATATGATAAGTAAATATGACAAATGAACGCTTGTCAGGGTGCATTTAGCGGAAGCCATTTAATTTATTTTTCATCCATTTTGACAATAATTGCGCTCTTGGCAAGCGTTTATTCATTAAGTACCTCATCTTCCTGTATAGTAAAGAAATCTTCTATAGGAAAACAATAAGCAGGTGTACAGCTTGATTCATTATTTGTGTCATGTGTTTCTAAGCAAGAATCTGGTTCCCTGAAATACAAACATCACCATACATACAAGAATCATACATGAAATAGAAAAATTTAATAATTAAACATGATATTAAGAAAATTAGAAATTATGAGGCTTTAACTCATCACCCCTATGATAGCATTTATACTCACCCAAATCAATAAAAGTAGTCTACCGTTATAAATCAGAAGTGAACAAGTTAATTGTGCATTTCAAATTCTTGTAAAATTTGGATATTATATCAAACACTCCTAAATTTGTGACAGTGGACTATACCAATCGTTGAAATGGATGAGTCCAAATATAGCTACAGTGTTCAATGAGTTTAAGAGCCTGAATCAGTTGCTTGTTAATCATACATGTATGAACCCTTTTGTAGTTAAATGATTAATATCATTCTGATCATTTTTTTTTCAGTTTTCCTACTTTATCCCATATCATTTCTTTAGATCCTGGTGATTAGCTAGCATTTGGGGATAAAAACAAAACAAAACAATTCCTTACTTGTTTTAAATTAAGGCACAATGCACTGCTTTTAAAGTCTCTATTCTTTAACAGTTGAAGATGACCATGAGATAGCATTTTTGAATTTGACCAGTGTTTAATACCATACTAAAAAATTGTTTGATTATTTATGGGGGTTAGTTTTTAATGGCGGAGGACAGAACCTGGTTAGATTGTATCCGAGTAGAGAACACAAGCCTTCTGCATGCAAACTGGCAAACTTTCTCACAAAAATCAGCCTAGGTTCAAGTTACCAAATTGAGATAGTCTTCATGGTTCAAAGCAAATCAAGATAATAAATCTTGTCTAAAATTGAAAGTAAATGGCATTTGGGTATTGGGTTTAACAGATTGTAAACTGCTTCAGATGCAGACATGTTAACTTGATTTAGATTTAAGAGTTAGCATTGTGTGTCAAATATCTGCAGCATTTTGGTGACTATATTTCTAAAAAAAATATTAGGTCAAACAGTGTTAGCCCCGTGTCTGAAAATATATTGACCAAATCAATGGCAAACTTCAATTTTCATAGGACATCTTCATTGGCCAAAATTAAAAATAATAATAATAATTTTATTATTGATGCTATGTATCTTATTCATTTAGTTAATGATGTGCTGACTTACGTTTTCGGCGATATGTTGAATTCAATGATTTCATTATGTCTCAATTATTTATTGGGAGGGGTCCTTAGATAGTTTAAAACTCCATGTTGCAATTAAGGGGTTAGCATTGTGTGCCAAATATTTGCAGCATTTTGGTGACTATATTTCTAAAAAAAATATTAGGTCAAACAGTGTTAGCGCCGTGTCTGAAAATATATTGAGAACACAAACTTCAATTTTCATGGACATCATGGCCAAAATCTGGCAATAATAATTTTATTATTGATCATGTATCAATTTAGTTAAGATGTGCTGACTACGTTTTCGGCGGTTGAATTCAATGATTTCTTATGTCTCAATTACACTCTGCAGTATTGGGACCTTAGATAGTTTAATCCATGTTGCAATAAGGGGTTCTTATCTGATGCATTTTTCTAATCAATCAAGCGAAAAAAATGAAGTACTCTAATCAGAAATGACAAGTACATGTACATAGACCCCTGAGGTTATAACTTGCCAAAAATCTTGTCTGATAGCAAAATTTGTTAAATGTTATTCTTAAAATTTATGTACGAAAGTAAATGGACATTTTTTATAAACTTTTTATTGTCCGTGATTAACAATCTTTGTAGTTGTATACATGCACTTCAGATGTCAGATTCTCTCTTTATTTTGGGGTTAATTTATTATTATCACTTTTACTTTGTATTTTGTAAATGACCAACATTATTTTTTTGATAATATGAGTTATATGTATGTTTGCATTTTTGATACTTACCTCCATAAGTATATTGCCATGGGTGGAGGACGTTGGTGGACGTTTCGGACACACGTTTCGGCTAGGATTTTTCGGTCGCGGATGTTTCGGCATATTTTCAATGGATGACGGTATTTTTTTATTTTCGTTTTTTTTTATTAATTATTTTTCATTTTTGGGAGTGTCAAAACAGTGCATTTTTTAGCTAATGAACTGGACATGTCTGAAACATAAAGTGTTTTGACCAATTATATAGTAATAATGAAAGTAGTCTACTTAGAATTTTTCATAAAACAATCAATCTTCTTTATAACAAAGACTTTTTTATACAAATACAATGTAATAATAAGAAGTTAAATCTTACTCTTTGTTTTGTCTATTTAGTATAAAATATGTGCTTGACTCAAACGTTTTTCGGTCTTTTATTTCTGAAAATAGATAGTATATTTTTTCTCAATTTTCAGCTTGTATACTTTACAAGCTTAAGAAAAATATATAAAGTCCATACAATTTAGTCAATCATTATACAAATTATATATCCATGATTTAGTATGTAGTTGGAAGTTATCAGGGTGGCCTTAGGGTTCATACACCAAGAAAACTGAATCCAAGAAGTCAGACAAAATCCATGAGATTGTTCAGCACAATTAAACTACTAAGACACTTACTGACCCAGCATTGTGTGACCAAATTCTGTCACAGTAGCCAAATGCAGCATTTCAACATGTGACAAACCAAACCAGACACAGCCTACAACTCAACTCTACCAGACGCTCCAAACTAACCTTCCAAAATACATGCAAACGTTGCTCCGACGTGTACGTTCTAAACATGTTAGAACCGCAGACCCTGCAAGAATTCAACATTGAAGGTTCTGAAACAGTATATTCCGCAGCCTTTCTTGTTATACGAAATCAATGCTGCAACGTGTTGTTATGTTTGCTACTGAAAATTTTACAGAGTCTTGACATCCGATGTCATTGGCTTTCGCAACATCTAAGTAAATATGCAACTAATTCAATAATTTTATTGATATATGTATGTTACAACGTAAGACACAGACATGCTACGAAATTATGCTCATTTTAGTGGTTGTTTTCCGTCATTGTGATCATAGTGAGCGTGTTGATCTTATACATGCTTGTTCGGTAACCAAGTTCAGATTCAGTTTTGTTCTAAATCTTACTCAATGATTTCAGTCATTATGTTTAACCTTTGTACAAAGAAGACAACGAGTTCCGATTTATTGTGGTCAGCTAGACGCACTAGCTTTTCCCCATTGATCATTCGTGACGTATGGAACATCTTAAAATGCTGCAGAACATTGTTGACAATTTTGACCGTACTTACGTTTCTGGACGTTTACGTTAACTTCCTCAGCTACATTGATTTTTAGTGCCGCTCCGTATGCCGTATTTGTTTTCTGGAACATCATCAGGTGACTATGGAATATACCAACAACATCTCGGAGGGCTGGAACAACAAATTTCTTCTTTAGTTGGTGAGGAGCATCCAAGTAATTATCGAGGTTCTTCAAAAGATGTGAACGTGTAACCACTGTTCTTCTTCAGAACTTAGGGGTATACGTCCAAAGAAGTAAGAAATGAGCTGCAAAAACGTACATAATCTGTGTGAAGACCTCCAGAATGGTCCCATGTAGCAGTTTCTCAGAGGTGTTAGTTTTAACTTTCGTTTCGGCCAACCATGTGTATGAACATTTCAGACTTGTATTTGAAACTAAGAAACAATTATTATATATTTATCAATAAATTGTGTAGTGCTTTAATAAGAATGTAGTGTTAATTGTAGTGCTTCAAGACGAGTATAAAAGTTAGTGCTAATGACGAGTTGCGAGCAAGTGTTTATACATCATGGTAAAAAGAGCTTAAATGTTTAGACAAGAGACCAATTTACATTTTAATGTTTATTAAATGTTGAATGTAATAAACAATTTAAATGTTTGGTATGTAGTGCTTCTTGATGTATCTTTAAAATCGATGTTCGTTGTAATGTTAAAAAAATGTGTCTCTGTATTAAATATTAATAAATTTACCTATGTTTGTTTAGTTATTGCCAAAATATAATGTACTTGATCAAACAATTTCCATGGATTTTTAACCATGAATCAACTGGGGTGCGGCATTCTGTTAATACAACATCTTTATTATGGGTTATTGGGGTAAAAAATTTTCATTATGTCATTTAAAAGATTATTAGTTCACAGTTTACAGTTGTATATAGTAGTGTTAAACAAACAAATGTATCGACATGATAACAGTTACAATGGTTAAAATATTCTGAATGAGTTCTGGACCTACACACAGATTACTTTTTGTTAAGTAGTGATAATGAAAAAGTATATAGCCTTATAGTAGCCTAGGGAAAAGTCAACATATATACCGAATAACAATAAAAAAAAAATGCTTTAATTATTCTTGTTACAAATGTTTCAAATGAAAAACTTCCACTTGCTTCAAAATAAAATTGGCCGAAACATTATTTTCATATTTCCTGGCCGAAAGATCCTAGGCCGAAAGATCCTAGACCGAAACGTCCGTTGGCCGAAACGTCCTACATTCATTGCCATGTAATGAAACCGAACCGCTGTCCCATATAATTTTGATCCCCTACAAAATTGGTATATGGATACCAAAAATGGCCATAAAATAAGTATCCCCAACATAAATTAAGTATCCCCCATGAAATCAGTATTGAACAGACATAAATGTTCAGTGCTTTAAAATGTATAAAATTGATAGTTTGTCTTTTATTCTGTTTTCCTAGGAATTTGTTTTTGCTTTTTTTTTTTTGGCAGCTGGGGAATGGTGGTTATATTCGTGATTTTGCAATATTTTTTTTTATCAAATTTGAGGAAATTTAATTTACAACTTAATTTTATTTTTACATTTATATATTTCAAGAATATATCAAGATTGATTAATAAGTAAATCCCCATTTTGGTCCAGTTATTGTGCAACTGTCACAACAGACATGAGGAATGGGAGCCTAATGCTAATGCCATTTAAAGTGCTTTCAACACGAAGAATCAGGATCAAGAATATGTTACATGCAAGGACAGTAGTTCCGGTTTCTATCTGTGGGAAATGTGCATGGCTGGGTAATTACTAACAGAACAATCGATCATTTCAACTAATTTATAATTTTCACATATGTGTAAATAAATATGTTCAAAAGTTTTAGCATTTTAAACTTTTGATAATTTATTTCATTGTGAATCAGTATAAGTTTTCCAGTCTTTCTCTGAGATCGATGTGTATAACCAATGGGACACTTAAGTAGCATAGATCAATCGTCTTTATTAAGTCATATACATGTATTTAAGACAGGATATTTGTAAATGAAAGGGGGATGCATTTTATAAGACTTTTCTGATGTATAAGGAGAACATTACATTTTGCTGAATATAATTTGTTTGATGTGGAAACTTATCCTTTTCCTCAACAACAAAAAACAGTAGTAAATTTGGTTGCTACTAAATGCCATTGCAATATCCCTGTGCCACTGCCACATGTTTGTTTAGGATGTATGTTTTGAACAATTGGGCCAATTTGAACCAAACTTGACAGGGAGCATAACCATGTTAAGCCCCATAAAGTTTGTGGATGAAAAGGGGCTGTGACCAAACATGGCTGCCATTGCTAAATATAGAAGAAATGAGTCAGCAGATATTTTTTATTTAATGCATGTATATCCAAAAGTATTAAAGCTAGAAAAAATAAAATAAGACTGTGTTTATCTAAACATTACTTATTGCTTAAACAATACCTATTGTATTTAACTTGTTGGCATTTCTGAAATATTTATTTTATAAATGTTGGCGTAGCTGGAAGACACCAGATTATGCCACCAGTCTGTTAATTCCTAATTAACATCTTTGTTCATGACTAACAAAACATCCTGTCAAGCCTAGTTTTGATTAATTAAAGATTCAATATTACCATGGAACCATTAATTTCAGCATTTTAAATAATTTGTGACATATGATTTATAACAGAAACTGGTGTTATATTTCAAGGTTATATATGTAATAGCCAATTAATACTCCACCAAACCGTGGTCCCGTGTCACAGTAGGTGTCGGCACGTTAAAGAACACTCACTGCTCAATGGCCGTAAGTGCCGAGCATAGGCCAAAATTTGAAGCCCTTCACCGGCATTTGGTGACGTCTCCATATGAGTGAAATATTCTTGAGTGGGACGTAAAACAATAAACAAACAAATTAATACTCCACCAATACAACACTCCATCAGTCCTTCCTAACAAAACCCACACACTCCCTACATATAAACATGTATTAATCTATTTACCATTAAAATGTGATTATTTTATGGTGGCAATAACTAAAACTCTTCATTTCAATAGCCTATGTCTGTTCTTTACTGCTGTTTTAAGAAATTCATACAAAAGTTCTAGAAATCAAATTTCGGCAAAATTCTTACACATGACATTTCATCACCTCTATACAAGTAAAATACTTTAATGCATCATTGTGAATGTAAGGGGAGATAATTAAGGAAATCATGCAAAAATGAATGAAAATGACAAAGTCTGAAAATACCTCAAAAACATGTCAAAAATTCATATTCTGATTTCAATGACAAATACAAAGTTGAATCATAAATCTTTGTAGATCACTCATAAAAAATCCATTTTTCGAAATAGCAAAAATCTTATATTTTGTTTACTTAGGTGCCTATGACCTTGACCTTTGACCCTATAACCTTGAAATTTTGTCAAAATGATCCTTAAATACAACTGTACCCTGTGTTATTCAAGCGCCTCCTAGAGGACCATTTATTGACAGATTCCATTTTCATTCTCAAACTTTGTAGATTTTGACTGAACAATCATGCATATGAAATTCGAAAGTGATCTGATCATTGATTCATGAGAACAAGATTCAAGATAATGCAAAAAATACAAGAGGCCTAAGGGGCCTTAAGTTACTCACCTGGCAAAATTGGTCAACATTGCAGAAAACAAAAAATGTGTAAAAGATAAAATGGTTAATAAACATGAAAAACAGCAGGTTCAATGTGCAACAACAGTCAAAACATGCAAAATCCATTTAAAAGGGGAAATAAGTTTCACAAGATCACCCTCACAATTTCTGCACAATAAATTTTTTTCATAGATCTCTGTGGTGATCACTGGGTTATAGGGAAAAACAGTCCAAAACATGAAAAAATCCACTTAAAAGGGGAAATAACTCACATAAGAGTCAACCTGACAATTTAAAATCCTGTTGACTTTTTCACAGATCTTTGCATACTGAAAATTTTTGCTTCTTTCACTTTCTCTCTATCTATCATACTTTTCAAGATAACAGAACAAAACTGTCAAAAACGTGAAAAATCAATTAAAAATGGGAAATAACTCCCAAAAGGGGATTGTTTTTTTTTTTTTAGATCTATCCATGCTGAGCATTTTTCACGTCTACTCTACTCTACCTCTTTTACTTTTCAAGATACTGTCAAAAAACATCCAAAATCATGAAAAATCCACAAAAAAGGGGAAATAACTCACAACCCAACAATTTCCACTGCAATCTGCTTATTTAAAGGTAACAGTTAATGGAGATACATGTACTAAATAAAAATTATCTGCTGACTCATTCATTCATTCTATATTTAGCTATGGCAACCATGTTTAATCCTAGCCCCTTTTCATCTGCAAACTTTATGCTGCTTTACATGATTATACTTCATGTCAAGTTTGGTTCAAATTGGGCCAATGGTTCTGGAGAAGTAGTCAAAAATGTCTAAAATTTTGCAAAAAAACTTACATTTTCCAGGTGCCTATGCAATGACCATGACCTTTTACCCCATGACCTTGAAATTGTGTCAAAATTATCCTTAGATAATTCCTAACAATTCTTATATATCTTTGTATATAAAAAGTCAATTAGTTTTGAGTTATAAAATAATTTAAAATTTTAAACATCCAAGATGATTTGGTGTAGTGTTAATTCCAGCAGGAAACACACTTTTGTATATCACATGTAACGAAATGTGATTTTTTTTTCTAGTAAATTTCAGTTGATAATATTGTATAATACAATTTATATGTATAAATACTGCATATTACCTTAATTTTTTATATAGTAAGATGACTAATACGTTAAATTTAATATAAAATATTATGTTTCTGTACAGCATTTTAATTTTTATTTATATAATCTCCACATAATCTTTAACCAATGGTGAATAAAAACACAGCCCTGGAAAAAATCATTGTTGTTTATAGTAAAATCCATATAACATGGAAGGTGGAGTCTTGTGAACACTTTTTCAACCTGAGTAAGATTAAATTTTAGGCAATAAAGCATAACAGTAAAATTACCCTGGCTAGAGTAATCGTTCCTATACTTGTCACCATACATAAAAGGGCATCCAGTCACGAATATAACATTTTTCCTGTGCATCTTGTCATAACCAAAAAGTCAGTAGAATCATCCGTATGATAATCAAAAGGTTACTCCGCCCCGCCATCTATGTGAATCAGACAATATTAGAACCCTATTTTTGTTAATTTCCATTTTCATTACAGTAGATGCTGCTCTCAATTCCCATTATATATGTACTTCATTTGCTCAGCCAAAAGGACAATGAGATATTTACGGCAATTGTCTTTTCCAAATGACATAATATTTACACCTACTACTATGATATCAGTTTATAAAAAAATTAGAAATAGCAAATCAAATTTTGTTTTTACAATTTAATTCTGCAAAGCTTAAATTTTCATCATGTGTTCTCCATGGATGACAATAATGCTTATTTTACACAGAGAGGTAAGCATAGATTCATAAATAATGGAAAAAAGCTAGAATATCGCTGCCTTACAAGGAAAATGTTACAACTTATTGTCGGTTTATTGATCAATTAAAAATTCCCAAACAAAATTCACGATGTGACAGCTAAAAACAATTATTCCTACATTACTGAACAAAATGATATATATGCCATCCATGCCTGAGGCACTGCTGATACTAAGCCTATAGTGAAGCACATACTTCGCAACCAGAGTCCTGACTGTGATGTGACATGAAACTCTGCCCCTTTCTGGCTACTTCAGCTGTTCATAAAGGCGAGTTTTGCAGTTTCTCGCTAATATCTCGAAAATGCATGCACCTATTTTTATTTGGTTTTTTATGTTAATTGTTCTTAGAATGATGAGTTCTATAAATTCATAAATTTTCATTTTTCACTCAGGGTGCTCTTTAAATCTACCATATATACTTACCTATAAGTCGGATTTTCTGGAGCAAATTTTTAATCTTAAGAAAGGGTACCAACTTATAGGCGAGTCCTAGTCTGTAGGCAAAAAATCAGAGCTCATATTCCAAAAGGTATGAAACCGGGATCAAATTAACATCATCATCGAGTTTGGGACCTACTTCAGTTTTATTTTAATTGAAGGTATTTTTCGTCTAAATAAATAAAATAATATCACAGGTACCTAATTGTTTCTTTTTTATTAAAACTGTATACAAAAAGTTCTTTGACGATGTTATTCGTCTCAACTGTGCAGTACATGTGCTGTCAAACTGATCCTCTCGAATGGCTGCCATTTAAGTAAAAATCATACTAAACGCCTAACCCCGACATTGATTATAATCTTAAAAACTGCAGTGGTCAGCACTGGTGAAAACAGTAATAATAAACTGATACGTTAAAATCAAGAAACCATAAATACTGTATGCTTATTTATTCATAAATCCGGCGTGGATTATTAAACAATGGGGCAGTGTCATGTGAGCAGTGTTTGTGTGCAGTCAGTCAATCAACACCTGTGTTTATATACACAGTGATTAATACTAAAGTAACACTTGCAGAGAAGAATAGATCAGACAGGTCATGTTAATTGCCAATCAAATTGTCAAAAAAATATCGGGTATAACAAGCTGAATGTGTTGATAAAAAAATAAAAAATGCCTAATAAAAATGGCATGAACAATTCTGTCCTTCACAACTACAGTATATGTACATCACTTCTTGATTGGACACTTACACAGGTTTGGGTGTGGAACCATGCATGTAGAGCGTGATTTTGTCAAGTAATTTACTGGAATTCTGAGCATTATTGAAAAACTACAACACAACATTACTATGTGATACCATACTGAAATTAAATATATGCACTAGAAAAATATGTTTATTTATCTCTGGTTCCGTAACATAACTCAGTGAATGGGGTTGGTAATACCCTCATTATTTTTAGGTCACATGTTTTCCGGAAAACATCGCCAAACATGAACATATGTTTTGAAAACATGGATTACAGAACGTTGACTAATCTTCATATTTTCCAACATAATGTTTTTTGTTTTGTTTTTTTTTTTGTAACATGGCTGAAATTTTTATTAAATATTGGTAAGATTTTCTTGGAAAACAATTCCCAATCAGAATTTTTACTTGAGTCATATTCTGCTGTTTAACACCGACTCATAAACGAGTCAACAGCAAATCTCAAAATTTTAGGTCCAAATTCTACCTCCGACATATAGGTGAATCAACTTATAGTCCAGTGTATAAGGTAATTAAAGGATTATCAGGAATTAATCATCATTCATGGATGATGATTAGGGCATCACAAAAGATAGTATTAATTACAAATAACATTAATTGTCAAAAATAGTACTTCATAAACAGTTAACTTATATTGCCCGAGGCCTGGGTGCACATGTGTGAAATAAAGTGTGCACAGGCAGACTAGAAAATTGTATTGATAAAGGTACTGTGTTTTGGTAGAAATGTAAAGAAATCAATAATTTTGGACAGCAAAGAGGTAGGCGGAAGATCAGTCTAAAAATCAGTAGACTACTGCCAAAATCAGTAGCGTTAACATGTCTGCAAATGTATTTCTATACAATGATGTCTATATGTACTAAATACAGATTGAAATTAGAGGAAAGATATAGGCTTGACAGAATTGTTGTAAAACATGTTTACCAATATCTATCTGTGTAAAGCCAAGACTGGATCCTTGAACAATTTATCAGAGGATCTTTTAAAATTTTTGGCTGCAGGTGGCTGACCATTTTCTGAAGAGAGGGAAGATGACAGATACCAACATCTGAACTTTTGCAGAAAATCTCTGTTAGCTTCATACATTCTCCTGAAAAATAAGGACAGAAATTTGGGTAAATAACTTTGCCTGTCCAATTCTACTATTCTGACTAAAATGTATGATAATTATGTCCAGAGGCACTTAACACTGAAACTGAGTCCGTTTGGTGTACTGGTAATTAAATCTATTGTTCCCATAGTCACTAAGTCTTTGCACAGGTCTATAGGATAAGTGTAAGTAAGCTGTCAATTTGAAGTAAATAATACATGTGAAAATGGTAATAAAATAATTCTAAAGTCCAGGATTAGTTAGAACAAAATGTCTGCATTTAGCATGGTGACACAATTATGAAATTTACAATTTAAGTTCCCCTTATCTTTTTCATACTAAATTTGAAGACAATTGGCTTTGTATTTTTTAAGGAGAAGTTAAAAATGTTCAATTGTTAATGCATGATAGATGACGGCTGCTCACTCATATGACATAAATATGTGTAAAATATTAAATTATTTCTGTTCACATGGCTGCTATCCCATTACCTTGTAACTTTGTCACAAAATTATTGTTCTTAGATGCAGCTGTAGCATTTGGTAATAACATAAACCTTTATTTTGGCATTTTTGTGGTTTGTAATCTCCTTTCTAGAATGTTTTCCATATACAGTGAACCCGCTTTACAATGACATTCATTATAACGGAATATTCGGTATCCGACAAGAATCACTCGGAAACAAATGTACATGTACATAAAAAGTACTCATTACATGGAATATTAGGTATCCGACTCCTACATTAGATTCCGGGAACAAATGTACAGAACTCAATGTAAATAAACTCTTTACAACGACCTGACACAGAAGCCACCTGCTGATTCGGCTATTGTTATCAGTCGTGATTTTCTTCACGGTTGAGATCACAGGTAAAAATAATTGTGTTAAATAAAACAATTACACCATCGATTGTTCCCTGATCTGCACTGATAGGTGATAGGCGTCAACCATTAGCCTTACCTGTAATGTACTACGGTAGGCCTAATGTTCATCAAACAGGTTTCTTTAGAATTGAACCGACATTAAAATACAAAATACTGTGAACAAATTGAAAAAAAAGATAATTAAATAATTAAAAAAAAAATACACATAATTGACAAGTTCCATTAGACTACATATCCGTGCCGATGTGATTACAATGGCGTATCTTTAAATTACTTGCGACAGCGGCAGACATTTTAGTAAGATTTTATTTAAGAAAGGCATTTTAAATAAATTGCATCAGCAATCTCTGCGCTTTTTATTTAAGCAATAAAGAATCTAACTCTGAATCCGGTACATTCGGGTATTTTGTACATGATCCGTGCATTTTACGACATCGCGGATTTACTATATGTGACCAAAAAAATAATTGTGCATCGATGTTTACAAGATTATCTTGCATAAATATGACAATTAAAAGGGTGAAAATAGCATGAAATATGGTATGAAATAACATAATAAGAACTGGTATGACTTTCTGCTTTATTTATTTACATGTAATTATATGCGTAAAAGATACTTAAGGGGCTAACTATAAAATGCCATCTCATCAATTTCGTTACAGTGACAAATTCGATATAACGTCAGGCCTATGTGGGAAAAAACATGGTCGGTGTAAAGAGGGTTCACTGTATATACATATGTGATTCTTAGAACAGGAGAAACAAGAGTGCCTTGAGCACTTGATACGCCTGTCTCTGCCAAATCCAATTCCCATTTTGCTGGAAAGGAGGCATACATATGATGTATACAGTGATCTCTATCACCAGGTGATAAGTATTGAAAACCAGTCATGAAGGGACATAACTCCAATGCCAAGTGAAGTAGAAACACAACAACAAAAAATTCTGCAATATATATGTAAAAAAACTATTGCTTCGTGTGATACCATACTAAATTTGAAAGGAATTAAATAAAAAATATTGCCCTTTTTTGACAATCAAAGGGCTGTAACTCTCATCATCATATGTAAAACATTATTGCATGTTGTGATACCATACCAAATTTGAAAGGAAATGAAGGAAATACAAAAAAGTTCTTGCACTTTGTACATTATGCCTATAGTTGGCAATAAAAGGGACATAACTCTGCAAAATATAATTAATTTTCATGATTTACTAAATCCTCCAAACAGTTTGTGCAGTGAAGCATCCTACCAAGTTTAAAGAAGATCCCCTCCCCTCACATTTCAGAATCTTCCAACAATCAGATATTTCAAGTACAAAAAATTGTGACCCACTTTTCCACCAATACAATATTATGAAAATCCTCACTCAGAAATCCTACTAGGAAAAACGAAAGTGATACAAACATCATTTGATAAAAAATATTTTCTTGGCATCCAAGGCCATCCAGTATCCTATTACTGTTTCTACAATCATTAAACATATTGTAATGACTATCTTTTATAACTGCCAGATGCCAAAGATCCAAGTGTGTGACACAAACACAATCTCTTATCCCTAATTAACTGCCAATCAGTTGATAATTGTTATATAATCATTAACCAACTATCAACATACCCCTATGTACTTTAGAAATGGTTAACAGATCAATACTGAATAGCAGTAATTTTGCTAATTTTGTCAGTGATATTTAACCACTTGTATCTCTCTGCACTGAAAAGTCAAGGACAATTAGCTCATTCAATGGTCCCTGAAAAATACAAAAAATGTGTAAAAATTGACAAATAACTTTGTTTACTTAGTGGCCTGTGACCTTGATCTTGGACACCATGACCTTTGTCGTAATGATCCTCAGATTATTTTGAACAACTTATATGAAAGGTCAATTAGTTTTTGATTGTAAACCAAATATATTCACTTATCAATCATGCATGGCAGATTTAATGAGTGCTGGTGTTACATGGACGGTATTACTAAAATTAATTAAATCAATAACATTAACTAATTATTTAATGTTTTATGCATTGATATGATACATTGTGTCATATTACATCAAACTGATACATATTCAAATAAAATTATCCGTTATTTCACTGTGGTTCACTGTTTATGTAATAAATGAGCTAAAAAAAGGACGTAATGATTTCCCTTGAAATCTGATGTCCTTTTTTCAGATGTTGTTGAATGATACCTAGACTAGTATGTACAACCAAATTTTTTTTTCAAAGTACTATCCAAAATTTATTTAAAAAGAGTTGATTTAAAGTCAATTATTTCAGAAAACTAATGTTACATATTGTTTTCCATCCGAAAACCTGTCCGAAAACCTGTAACACTAGCAATGGAAATAAAGTGTATTTTTACTACATTTGCGCACATTTACCCAGATGCAGTGTACTCTATGCAAATGACTACATCTTTTCAAAGACGCTAATTTCATGGCTGAAAGAACATTGACTGCAAGCATTGATATTGAAAATAACTATTGAAATTTTCCACTCAACAATAGTAACACTAGCACAAGTGTAACATTAGCAAAAGTTTTCCTCTTTATTTCATATAACTTTTGTGTAACATAAAAATGGAGCAGTAGCACTCGTAAAATCTGCCACATACCAAATTTGAAAGACATTTGACAATTGAAAAATCATTTGTTTCAGGAGAAGAAGAAACTAAATATTACTAAGTTATGATCCATTTTGGAGCCACTATACAACTTCACATGGGGATACTTCCTACTATGTTTGGTTTAGATTGGCCAACTGATTCTTTAGATGATGTTGATAATACGTAAAAGTTAACATTGGGGATGCACAACGAAATATGTAATATTTTATCTCATATATATCCCAAAGAGACCACCTTGTGATTAAAATAACAAATGTATGCGTATAATCGCAACAATCTTGCCAAACGTAACCCGTTATTATCATTTGTTTGCAGCGTGTCATGACTCTCACCATTGTTAATTAACATTTGGCAAATTTTACCGAAGATTATCGAAGTCCAAAGAAGCCATTCTATTTGCAGTTAATATACATTCTATTCTTATTACTCTGTGCATTTATTTTCTTACATCATCATTTAATACCTGAATCAGGCAAAGTTGGTCTTCTCCATAGAGTCAAAACATTCGTTTCTGACATTGTTCACATGCCAGGTATATCGGGTGTTCTCTGCCCATTTTAAACTTGTCCCATCGCAGTCTCTGCTTTATCATTCTTGGCTCATGAAGTACAGGTACACACAGTTTTCATATTTATATTGTTTTTTCATTTTGGTAATATTTGTATTTATTCATATAAAGGCTGCAATTGCTTGAAGATCATATGATCATAGCTTAACGTAGATGGGCAGGATTCTGATTTGCATCAGGCCTTTAAAATAGTGTTGAAAAGCACATATTTCACTGATCATTTCCAATAAAAATCACAGAGTTATCAAAGGAAGAGACTGTTGGGGCCAAGATTACTGATAGACCAAGCTTGTAATAGACGATGATACTTCTGACCCAATTACGAAGCGCATTTGACCAAGATATTCCTGACACAATTATGAAGCATATTTGATTTGGTGTAGGATTTTATCTGAAAGGTCATTGCATACGGAAATACAGTTGGATTTTGTAAGGTATGGGAAAGACTAAATTCTAATAATTTTTTTTTCAACATATAATTTCTAAAAAAGAAGATTGCATCATATTCTCATTTAAATGTCATGGGGAAAAAAATCATCAATGTGATGCTTTAAATTGTAAATGCTTTTAATAAAATCATAAAAACTGTATGTTCACTAAATGACTTGTAGAAAGTGATTTTGGATTAAAAATAATTGTTAATTGTGCTAATATAAAAAAAAATCAATAACAAGTAAACTGATTGTACTGATGACATATGGAGACAGAATATTAAGTACATGTACATATATAGAAAGATGAACTTACATGATGACCATGTGTTCAAAATGTTCTTGATTTTGAAAATCTCCATAAAAAATACACAAAACTACAGCTGAATTTTCTTGCCTTTGTTCACAATGTAATTTGATTTTTTAAAATAATTGTTAAATTTCTGTAGGTAATCATTAAAGAAGCACATTAATTTGAAGTGTTGTACTTCAGCATTTGTTTTGATACATATGATAGCATAGGCATTGAAATATTTTTATTTCAATACAATGTCTCCAAATAAATCAAGTGCTGTAAAATTTGAAGTGAAAAGTGAAGTGTACAATGTATCTTGACTGGCAAAAGAAGATGATGAAAAACAAATGCTTGCAAAACTGATAGTTTTTGTCAGAATAGCAAAACTTGGGTTGACAGCAGTCCTTTCAAATGGATTATCAATTTGAATTGAGTTGTATCACACTATGTGTGCAGTGAAAGCACCAGTCTCTGGTCCTAAAGACAAATATGGATTAAACTTGCTTGTAGTATAAGTTTAAATGTATTCAATCTTACAAATATTGTAAATTTAAACTAAGTCAAAAGTTACAAAAAGAAATTAACTGACTCAGCTTTCAAACATCCAAAAATATATGACCAAAATCTGTTTTGGTTTTTGCATCATTTAATGGGTCCTAAATAGTTAGTTAGGTTTTTGAAAGAATGATGGACATGTTCTAAACATAGAAAACCCTTGGAATTGGCTCATGGTGAACATAACATGTTAATTTACTAGCAAAAATTAATGGAAACCTCTATGAATTATGGTCATGGTACAGTAAAAAAAGATCTGATACATGTACATGTAAATGCATAAATTTATACAATCATCTTCAATTGACTCAAGATCACCAATAATCATAAGAAATATATTAAAGGGGCACCAATTGTGTTTAATGAAATAAAAAAAAACCACTAGATTTTTTCTACTTTTACTACTTGTACTTCATGTACAGTACATGCCCATCGTGTTTTGGTAATTTTCCACGATCGTGTTGTGGCAAAAATACATTGTCAAACTTTTTGAAAAATAACAACATTTTGAAGAACTAAATTCTATTGCTGCAAGAACACTATGTGATTATATCCTGACCAATTAGAAGAACACTCAGGAAACCTCCCGATCAGTAACTTGATATATTCCAAATGAAATCTGATGACATGGTTGACCAAAATGAGTATAGACTGATTACCATGGAGGACAAAGAAATAATAAATGATGATTGTGAAAACATCTGCAGTTGGGTTTTTACTAAAATGGAACAGTTCTGTGCTGTTTCTTCTTTACTATAGAACAAAGATGTTTCAATGGCTTTTCCATGTCTGCCATTTTTACATGTAAGTATAGCTTTTATGGAAATTACTGTAACCGATAGTTTCAGAAGGGATGATGGCAGTGGTGTAATAGGTCAAGGACCATTACCCGCTGTGAGAAGTGCGAGTTCAGACCTTGAAGTAAAATTTTTTTTTTTTGAAGTACATTACAAATATCTTTTGAGACCATAATATGTTGTAATAACTATTTTTAATGGCTGGTACATGTATCATGCTTCTAATCACCGATGATCCGAGTGTGTGTCACCTGAGATACACACACTCTCTTGGACTAGTCTTATCACCAATTAACTGCCAATCAGTGGATAAAACTAAGTTATATAATTATGAACACCCTCAATAATTAACATGCCCACAGGCTTTTTACCTGTCAAAGTGTCAACTGTTTGATAAACGGACGGTTGCTAATAATATTCATGAAATGTAAATAATGAAAACAGAAGATTTTATACTCTAAATCCTAAGAATTTTGTAATATATAGTTACATGCATATCGTTATAATAAGACATTTACAGATCCAAAATCATCCTCTTTATTTATTAGCATTTACAAGTAATATGTTAAGTGTAAGTTTTTTTTTCAGATGGTTGTATCATATAAAATTATGTTTACCATTACCCATGGGAACAAACTCTGACAAATCCACAACATCAAATATCTCATCAGCTGATGTCTGTCCATCTGTCCCAAAAATGACATCTACTTCTTCAAATAAATCTGGGGAAGTGGTGGGGGAGCAAACCATGTCACAATACAAATGGAAGTTACCTGTACTGTCAGTTTCACTGAAAATAAACAGCAGATACTATCAATGAATGAGTGATATCACTATAATATTTGAAATTAAAGGCCGGTGGATGAATCATTCATTTTGCAAAACTTGAGAGTTTGGCAAGGCTAGCTACATTCCTATAAGAGGTTGGCCAAGCTCAGTACCAATTTTGTTTAACATAAATTTCATCTAGATTTTACGGTTAGACCCAGACTCACACATTGGACCTGAATGACAAACATAAACCTTCATGTCACTCAATAAGAATGACTATTCACATGGTCACCAGTTTGAGGATATTAGTTTGACTTCCAGAGTTTTCAACAATAAATCAATTTCATTAAAAAGGATAATTTGTAGAAAAATTTCAAAACATCAAATTATTACTTTGCAGCAAGTGAGGACATTTTAAAAAAGATGTTACAGTCATTATTCCTGAGTGCTCTTTAAAATTTCTAATTATTTGGTTTTGTAGCTTCTGAGAGTGACCCACCAGAATACAAAAATGCACAGCTCAATATTTTTATTGTTTTTTTTTTCACTTTTTTTTTCATCAGTGATTTCAGTGAAGGAAAAAAATATAAGAAGTAATAATTGATAATAAGATAAATTAGGTATTTTCATTATCCAGGGTTACCACCCCTCATAGCAGGTATCAATTGTGATGTCATTTGTTTGTGCTTAAATGAGAAACATTATCAATTGTGATGTCATATGTTTGTGTGAAATTGACATTGTTTTCTCACGTAAAGACATGACGTCACAATCAATACCTGCTGACATGGGAGATAACTCTGGCCAATGAAAAGACCAAATAGACCATTTTCGAGTTCTTATGTAATCCATTTTTTTATCCATAATTTTCTTCAATTTTGTTAGCCCTAGCGATTTCCTGTATGTGTCTTTGCGTTGATCAAGAAATAAAATGCAGTTGTATCTGAAGACCAGGGCCCGGTTGTACAACACAATGTTAAATTTAACCTACAGTTAGCCCATTGGCTTAACATTAGTTAACTTCATGTTATATTTAACGAACTGTTGTGCAACCGGGTCCAGATTATTGTCACTATAGTCCTTTTATGTCAGAAACAAATTGACAATGGAATATTGTGACATTTTGATTAATTGTATGAAATCATGCATCTTCTCTGGTGACTTATGTAAACAATGCAAGATGGAAGTAGCGAGAGCTAAAAGTAAGTGTCACATGATAGCAGTATGAAAAAATCTAAAATGATAACAGATAATATGAGAACTCAAAAATGGTCTATTATGGCAATAGCTCACAGGTTCTTCCTTTAGGTTGATTAAATATTTATAAACTATTTCAAATTGAACAGCATAATAAAATTTTACTAACAATAATTTCAGAAAACAGGCCAACATGCAGCTGTGGCTCAACATTCAATACAAACCAGCCATATTTCTCAATAACATTTTTGCTCTTCTTTAGTGGTATCATTCCCATGAAACTGTTGTGTATTTTCAGTTTCTCAGAGTCTAAGAATTCCACTTCAACAGAGGCTGTAATAATAGTAATAATAATCATAGCTGTAGTTACGAGAGATAATAATAATTACATACATGTACCAAATTAAAATACATTTGATAATAATTATAATAACATCATAAAATCATTCATTGCAAATGGCCTACACTAAACAAATAAGAAAGAAAGGTCTCTTAACTACTTCTATGGAGATAGAAGCTCAAGCAAGTCAAGGTGAAATGCCACAAATTTTGACCTGTGCCATGGACTTATATTAATACAGTGAATATTCTTTAGCCTGCAGCGCCAGCTATGACACGTGACTTCAGTTAAAAGTTAAAAAAGGGGGGGGCAATGGGCCTTAATGGTCATCTGAGTGAAAAAATCCAAAATATGGCCCCTTTTGAGGCCACATGTAGTCCCTTTTCATTCGCAAAGATCATGTGGCTTCACATGGGAACATTTTCTGTCAAACTTGGTTAAAATTGGTGCTCAGTGGTTCTTGAGAAGAAGTCGAAAATATCAAAAATTTGACAAAAAACTTATATTTTCTGCTTACTTAGGTGCCTGTGACGTATGTTTTTAAAAAATGTACCAAGTTTTGTCATTTTTTGGTCTCTTTTAGGGCCCTTATTTGAGGCTAGTCCCTTTTCATTCCCAAAAATCATGTGGCTTAATATGAGAAATGTCCTGTGGTTTGGTTAAAATTGGTCCACTGGTTCTTGAGAAGTCAAAAATGTCCAAAATTTGACAAAAAACTTATATTTTCTATTTACTTAGGTTACAGTGATCTTGACCTTTGATCCCATGACCTGTAAATTTTGTTAAAATGATACTTAAATAATACCTAACAACTTTTTCATATTATTCACAAAAAGTCAATCAGTTTTGAGTTTTTAAGCCATTTGTATAAAACTATACCCTACATGTATGTTATTGAAGCATACCCTAGTGGCTCGTTTATAAACAAATTTTGTTTTCATTCACAAAATTTGTAGATATTGACTTTCCAATCATATATACAAAATTTTAAAGTCATCTAATCATTGTTCATCATAAAGAAGAAGATTTTAAAGATGTACCAGTTTTATCCTCTTTGTCCCCTTTTGGAGCCCCTATGGGTCCTAGCCCCTTGTCATTCCCCTACAATATGCAGCTTTACATTGGGATGCTACATGCCAAGTTTGGTTACAATTGGCTTATTGGTTCTTGATAAGAAGTTGAAAATGTCTAAAAGTTAACAACACATGGCAACAGACAAAAGACAATTGCAAAAGGTCAGCCTCTGGTCTAACAACTTTTTCATATGATATTTACAAAAAGTCAATCAGTTTTGAGTTACCATTTGTATAAAATTATACCCTACACATATGTAATTGAAGCATACCCTAGTGGCTCATTTATAAACAAATTTTGTTTTCATTCACAAAATTTGTAGATATTGACTTTCCAATCATATATACAAAATTTTAAAGTCATCTAATCATTGTTCATCATAAAGAAGAAGATTTTAAAGATGTACCAGTTTTATCCTCTTTGCCCCTTTTTGGAGCCCCTATGGGTCCTAGCCCCTTGTCATTCACCTACAATATGCAGCTTTATATTGGGATGCTACATGCCAAGTTTGGTTACAATTGGCTTATTGGTTCTTGATAAGAAGTTAAAAATGTCTAAAAGTTAACAACACATGGCAACAGACAAAAGATGATTGCAAAAGGTCATCCTCCAGTCTAACAACTTTTTCATATGATATTTACAAAAAGTCAATCAGTTTTGAGTTTTTAAGCCATTTGTTAAAATTATACCCTACACGTATGTAATTGAAGCATACCCTAATGGCTCGTTTATAAACAAATTTTGTTTTCATTCACAAAATTTGTAGATATTGACTTTCTAATCATATATACAAAATTTTAAAGTCATCTAATCATTGTTCATCATAAAGAAGAAGATTTTGAAGATGTACCAGTTTTTTCCTCTTTGTCCCCTTTTGGAGACCTTATGGGTCCTAGCTCCTTGTCATTCACCTACAATATGCAGCTTTACATGGGAATGCTACATACATGTACCAAGTTTGGTTTAAATAGGCTCATTGTTCTTAATAAGAAGTTGAAAATGTCTAAAAGTTAACAACACATGGCAACAGACAAAAGATGATTGCAATGGGTCAGTCTTCAGTCTTTAGCTCAGGTTACCTAAAAACCTAGTATTTTCAGTTTGAACCACAACATATGTTCAGAAATGAGTATACATTGCATATTAATCATACTGGATGTTTATCATGCTATGTGATGGTCCAGTTATTACCTCTTTTCCAAGGCCATCTGTATTTTCTTTCATAGAGGCATCCTAAGTGAGGGTACAAATATTTACTATTCAGGTGTTGTGGAACCGTTAGGGTAGCTTCACTGAGAAATTTCTTTTGTTTGGAAACTGCCTGTAACAAAATACAGTAAAACTTGCTTAAGCGACTGCATGGTCACCAAGACAATTTTTTTTCTGCCGCATTATTACCATTTGTGTACAAATCAACCTCTATATAAAGACCATCTCCCTATAAAGACTGGTTTTCTTGTGTCCCCAAGGAGGTTGTTATATACAAGTTTCACTGTAAAATAAAAATAACAATGCTCTATATCATCAAAGTTAGGGCATATAAGTAAATGTTCATAATATTGTTGGAAAAGAAATCAACTGTCTTAGACATTTTTCATGTACAGATGAGGACATAGCTGAACAGAATTACTAATATCTACAAAGAGCTAATTGAGAAACGTAGGTACTAAATGTACAATATACACTTGATGTTTCTATGTCTTAAATGATTAAATAAGTCCAGAATGTAAAATTCAGTCACAACACCCTACAAACTCATGTCATGTTAAGTTTTAACCAAGGGAAATGTGAAGAATTATGACTGTACAGGAATTTTCCTACCTCATAAATTCTGAGTCAATGTTGGAACATTTTAACTAAAAGAAAAATAAAAAAAAAAATTAATGGAATCTCCAAATTGGGAATTTTTGCATACAGTTGGGGGAAAAACAAGCCAATTTTTGCATTGGGAATGGCTTCTGTAACCAGACCCCCAAACAGCCTAGAAAAATCTTTGCTGTAGGTGCAGTTCTTTGTCTACAATGGATTCAGACAAAACCATAATGCAGTATTATTCAATGATTAATATGACCAAGTCCCTGATACTGGAACATTATGGTAAAATTCCAGTAAAAACTGCAACCTTTTGTAATGTACAAGTTAGGACACAGAGTCAAAGAAACTGTTAAGTTTCAAGGCTGTAGTTGAGGTACTTTTGTTCATAATGAACTAAAACCAAAACCTTTACATAGGAAAATAGCTCTCCTGTTCTTCTAACAGAAGAGCTCATTTATAATATGCAGAATACAAATAAAATATACCATTTTTCTTTTCATCCCCCAAAATAACCATCCATCTATCCATCCATGAAATCATTTATCTGGCAACTAAATAAAGTTGTTTGTATTAAACATGTGTACAACTTACCTGTTGCAGGAAATCAATTCCAAGATACAGTACCATTTTTCTCTAATACTCTTGAAATGGAAAAAGTCATATCAATGATTGAAAAGAATGTGTGAAAATTCAAAGACTGAATTTGTTTGTTAAAATAAAAATCAAGATTTCACGTACCATGATACAGCATTTTAATATTCCATTCAAATTTAGATTCTATTAAACAATTAAAAGTAATTAATACTTATCCCTTTTCATAGAAACGGACAGAATCTGACACCCTGTTTTCATGAAAAGAAGTGTAAGTGGTCCCATACCTTCTCTTCAACTCAGAAAATATTACCAGTGCCTTATTACACACATTGATATAGTTCAGCTGAATACATGTACCTTTTTACTGGCTACTTTATGTAACTTGTCTCCTACTCCAAAAAGCTATTTAAAGGAAGGTGTGTAAAGATACATTGAACTATTGATGCATCACAATAGTGCACCTTCCAAAAGTACTGTTGCAAAAGTACACTGTCAATGCAATAGACAATCACAATATACTGTAACTTCCAATAGTACTATTGCACTAGTAAACTTTCAATGCAATAGACAATCACAATAGTGTAACTTCTAAAAGTAATATTGCATAGTAAACTGGAAATGTAATAAATAATCACAATAGTGTATCACACATTTTGAAACAGATAAAAAAAATACTGGTCAACCAGACCAGTGAATAAAGGAATTCCACTGGTAAAAGAATTTGTTTTTACTGGTTTGTATATACACAATTGAAAAGAAATGGAAAATTACCTGTCATTTGGACCAGTTATCAGATAGATTTCATTGGACTTTTGTAAAATTTTTCAGTTTTTCTGGTAAGACTGGTGATTTTCAAAAACTCTGGTGTACCTTCGAATGGTAATGGAATTAGAATGGTAAACTGGCAATGCAATAATCACAATTATACCTTCTATTAGTAATATTGTAATAATAAACTGTTAATGCCATAAACAATCACAATAGTGTACCCTTCAATAGTACTATTGCAATATTAAACTGGCATTGCAATAGACACTCTCAATATTGTGCCTCCTAGCAAGTTGAGCTAATAAAAATAACCATTTTATTGTGAGTATTTCATGTCAAAATAGTGTTTAAAAGAAACTGCTGCCAAAAGTGATTTTAGCTGATTACTGGTCCTGTAGCCTAGTAGTCTGGACCAGTATGGTGACCGATATAATATTGTTTCATAAAAAAAATGAGGATTTATATGAAATATATATACAGAGAATATAACAAGATGCCAAATGGGCCTTAACAGTCACCAGAGCAAAATGTGATACAGTATATAGGCTGATCATTGTCTCTGAGAATTTCTTTTAAAGATGTGCAAACTTTAGACTTTTTTGAAGCCCTATGGGTCCTGGCACCTTTTCAATTTCAAACATTTGGCAGCTTCCATAATTTTAAAGTCATCTGATCATTGATTCAGGAGAAGAAGATTCTTAAGATGTATCAAGTCTTTGTCCTATTTGGCCCCTTATGGGGCCCCTATGGGACATTGACCCCTCTCCCACTTAATTGCAAACTTAATGCAGATTCACTTTATTTTCTGTTTACTTACTTGTGACCTTAACTTTTGACACCAAGACTTTGAATTTTTATGAAAATGATCCTTCAATAATTCCTAACAACTTCCTCATATACACATATACATGTACATGTATCTTTGTATACAAAAAGTCAATCAGTTTCAAATTATTAAGCCATTTGTAAATAGCTGTACCCTATGTTACTGAAATACCTCTAAATGGCTTGTTTATGAACAGATTTTCTTTTTTTGTTTGCAAATTTTGTAGATATTGACAATCATGCATGTAAAATTTGAAAGTCATTTGATCATTGGTTCATGAGAAGAATACTTCTTAAAAATGTAACAAGTTTTGGTCCTTTTTAGGACCCCTATGGGTCTTAGCTCCTTTCAATTTGCAAACTTTATGTGACTTCCCATGGGAATATTTCTTGTGAAGTTGGTTAAAATACGCCCACTGGTTAAATTGAGAAGTTAAAAATGTGTAAAAATTAACAGCACACAAGGCACAATGATGGACACCAACAGTGAAATTTAAGATGATTTCAAATTTTCGATCGGTCAACCTGAACCTTTGGCTTAAGTAACCTAAAAAGATAGATCACTTTTGTCACAATTTAAACATCAGATAGCAGAGTAGGCTCATGTGACAGAAATGGAAAAAGTGATCGGGCCCGACACTCACTGACTGGATGACTATTCATTACAGTAGCCTACTCAGTGACATCGAAAGTGTACAAGAATAATATGGAGGCCAAGCCCTTGATTAGTTGATATCAATAATACCATTAGTAGGTCAGATGATGACCACATGTACTTGTTTCTATCAATGACAATGGTCACAATGGGTCAATTTGCCATTAAATGATTAATAGGAACAAATGTATGCATGTGTGTGTGATTGTACTGCCAAGCACTGGCCTGATAGCAGCAGCTGACATGCCATGTCATTTGTGAATCATTAACTGATTGAGATTGGCATTGAAATGATTGATTACGATGCCAATACCGTCATAATCCCTTTTGGCTTTGGAATTCTATCGTGGGCCGTTTTCTTATGCTACAGCTTACTGTTGTTTAAGAATGGCAACGTCATTCTGGTTGGGCATTTGGGTATATTCACTGAATTTACAGTGTTTTCAAATGGCTAGAAAAATGTCCACTCAGGTTTGTAAAAAGCATATGAACCAAAAAGGGGTCAAAAGGTAGATCGTTAGGCCTAAAAGTGCATATTTATATATATCGTTAGGGTTGTAAGTTCGTGAAGATTGCAAGTTCATGATAGTTTGTTTTTCCCTTATATCTCATTAAAATCACATGTCTGATGAGATTTGACACTTTCTGGAATATTTTAGGTTACCGTACCTATTTACGATGTATTTAAATGTAGAAGACATAGCCTACATGATATGAGCTACAACAGGTAGATTGAATACAAACCAATTAAAGTAGACAAAATTATCGTCATTTAGATTTAGAGATACCAATGACCAAATTTTGATGTAATGGGTAAACTATTCAACTAAAATATGTATCATCTGCTTCAAGTACAAATGTACCTTTGACCTATATTAACTACATCTGTGAAAAGAGCTTGGACAGAGAAAAGTCACGTGCTCTGGAAGTTGACCCATGAACTTGCAACCCTTTGACAAAATGAACAATGTCAGTAAACACCAGAGATGTCATTAGAAGGCGGTAACAGGAGAATTTAACACACTACTCTCAATAAATACCTGCCTACTTTTGACAAAATTATACAGACTTCTATACACAAAGACAGAAATCCTCCTGCTAATTTGACCTGTTACTTAAAAAGTTAATGACATCCTTGATGGCTTGAACATAAACATTTTAACTCTATTACAGAATAAAATTTGGCTATATAACTGTTATACATTGCATTTGGATTATACGACGGATAACAGATAAAATTTAAAGTGACATCATTTTCAGCAGTAATAACGTTAGGCTGGTTAACCCCACGAACTTACGATCCACGAGGGTAACTTTTTAACCACTTCCGGCACTTGTCGACTTCAGCGATTAAAAAAAATTCTTCACCATTCATTTTCAAATTTTAGGTTTTTTTATCCGAAAGAAAAGGATTTGAGACAGTTTGAATTTTGGGGTTGACCACTCTGGTTTGGGTCATTAGGCCTATCGTCCAAACGACCAAAGGCAAACTCACAAACTGACAACGGAATTATTTGTCACCGTGCTTGATGCGGATAAATTGGTTATGTCTGGTGTTGACCACGGGCTATCAACCATTGTCAATGAGAGTATTATCAAAGAAAAAACATAAATAGTACGTAAAATGTTTATCCCTCAACAAGCTTCAAGAAACTACAACTTATAATTGAACTTGTATACATGAATTTACGCATCGTCTGCTGTCGATCAGGAAGTCAAAAATGTTTATTATACCCTGGACCGGACACGTAATGATTACAACACTAAAACCGGAAGCCTAGTAATTGCCAAATTCGCTTTGGTTTAGAAAATCATATTTGTGAAAAACACACTCACAATCTTGGAATGTATGTTCCTTACAGCACATGAAATGAAAGTGTTTTAATTTTGCGGTTGGTTTGATGTTAACAAATTGTTAAGATAAAACAAAGCTAATTAGATCTACCATCAAAAATTTAAAACACTTTAGCACAATCAGGGTACTGTAACGTTCTCTGGTTAGAATGAACACAGGTTGTGTGTTTTCCAAATTGATAACTAGGTTTTCGAATTCAGGGTGGACGTTTAACATAGAAAAAACTTGGAATTGCCCAATAGCCTCCTAACCTGTAATTTTCTATGATCACATCGCAAGGTGTTACTGGCGAAGAGCCCGTTGGAAACACGAATCTACCCCCAGGATCTCAAGTAAACACTTCGGGAATTCTATTTTAAGATTTCCTACGGTTTCTCATAGACGTGTAACTTAGTTATATTCCAAACACGGTTTTAAATACAAAATTTGAGTTTGAAAAATACCAATCAACTTAAATAAAAAAATCTATCACCGATCTATGTAAATTAAATATCGTGACAGAAACCAGAAGCGATAAGAGAGAGATGTTTTTAATTAGATAGGAACAACGGTTAAATATCATTTAATTCAAATATACATCTATTGAAATTTCGCTTTCAGATCAAAATATTTCATTCTCAATTTAGGACAGAGCATACATATATTTGATTTGTATGACAGCATACTAGAAAAAAATATCTCCTACGTAAGACTTATTATATCGTATGTAGGACTTATTATCTCCTACTCAGAACTTATTATCTCCTACGTTAGACTTATTATCTCCTACGTAAGACTTATTACCTCCCACGTAGGACTTATTATCTCCTATGTAGGACTTACTATCTCCTACATAGGACTTAGTATCATCTCCTACGTAAGACTTATTATCTCCTACGTAAGACTTTTATCTCCTACATAGGACTTATTATCTTCTACGTAGGACTTATTATCTCCTATGTAAGACTTATTATCTCTTATGTAGGACTTAGTATCTCCTAGATAAGACTTATCATCTCCTACATAGGACTTATTTTCTCTTACGTAAGACTTATGATCTCCTACGTAAGACTTACGCACACGAAGCAGGCGTATCAATAATGCATAATTTAGATTATACATCACAACTAAGCTTCTAGATTGATATAGGTACGCTGCATATTGAACAAAATAAATATGCTTTATGACATAATGTAGTCTATACGTTACATTGAAAGTTTACTATTCTACAAATTGATAATTATCTATAACAACCAGATTGTTATAGATAGTTTTCATTTCATGGAATTGTAAAATTTAATGTAGCATATATTTAGACATTTTGTTTTCAATGATAAGAAATGTGTTACAGGACCGATGATATCTATGGGCACAGGCGGGTATGATATACTATAATATTCAGTCAATATTTTTTCCCAATATTATGATATCTTCATTATTCGTTAACGAGAGATATTGTCACGATTACTAAAATGATAACAAGTGTTAGTGATATTAATAACGGAGCCAAGATTTAAACATAGTTTCAATGAGTCGTCCCCATTACCCCATATAGTGTATTTCTTACAGATGCGTTCATCATGAGGAATTATGGCAGTGTATTAGTATCACCCTAAAATAAAGTTTAACTTTTTCCTAAGACTTATCGCCTACGTAGGACTTAATATCTCCTACGTAAGACTTATTAT
>BROG01000662.1:0-15000 GCA_030159075.1 Atrina japonica
CTAAAAATGTACAGTGCACAACAAGACCTCAAGGAGATCCTATATGTAGCGATACACTTTAATTGTCAAAATCCAAGATGGTCGCCTGACATCCATTTTGTGACCCGATAGGAAAAGTGGACTGAAGTTTTGGCGGAAAATAAGGTGGCAAATGAAACGAGGGGCATTAAAATGAACTTTTACTATATGTATACAATTCACAGTGACTTAGTGGTTAGATTTTGTACAGCATAATAAAACCACTGGGTTTGATTCCCAGACTGGCAGTTCTGATCATTCTTCAGGTAATGATGTTCATGAAGTACTGAATCAGCAGATATTTCATTGTTTTGGTGCGGTGCGTAATGTTGAGCAAGAAACGTGAAAACCATGACATTGTAGATGCCCGATTGTCACAACGAAAATCTTAGTGATACAAGCGAATGTTTGCGAACATTGTTCCTTTATTTTATAAACCCATAAAAAACAATCGAAAATTGAAACTTTCTAGTTTTAATTCATCTTAATGATTATGGTTAAAATATGATATCGTCCGATCCACATAACATAGCGGGCGGAGTAAAATTTTGATCATCATACTGATTATTCTTTTCACTATTCGGTTATGACATGCTGCACGGGAAAACGTTTTATTCCTCACTGGATACTCGTGAGTACTATTGACAAGTAGGACCTATTGCTCTTCTGTGTTATTTTAATGCCATTTTGCTTTATCACTTGTCCAAATCAATTAGCGTTTACGAAACTCCAGCCCGCCAGATTATATGGATTTTACTATACAGTATAGGTGATATAAGAGAGGTAACTCTAATTGAATGATTTTACTGAGAGTAAAAAATTATGTATGAAAGGTCTGAAACTAAAATTTGATAAAAATATGTACATACAATCGACTAACTGTAAAAGCAATAAAAATGGTGTGCCTAATACACTAGAAATCCAGTTAATATATATATGTGTGTGTGTGTGTGTGTGTGTGTGTGTGTATGTGTGTGTGTGTTTTGTGTGTACATTGTACAAAATAGACGTTTTGCATGTGTAAGCGAGATAATGGAATTATTATAAAGTGTGCAATGTATATTATATCAGTACGACCTAATCCAGACTTTTAATACCAAATCATATCCTTTCCTATTTGCACTTTTATCAGAACACAACATAATCATAGCAAAGTGGTGTGACCCCATCTTTTAGTAGTATTTCATGTCTGTGGAAATCAGGAGTGTATCCTGCAAAGATAATCAAGAAATCACATTGATATTTATTTTATTTGTCAGTGGAATATTTTCATCTGAAATTTTATAAAAAGCAAAGTTACAAAACAATTAAATCGTCAGTTGGTCCAAGAAACAGTATACAATGCTCGTGTACATCTTAACAAACAAGCAGATCAAGAGGTAGGGTCAGAGTCATGAAGGTGTAAACATCTAATGCCGACCTATCACATCAAAGATATACGCAAATCTAAATGAAATTTGGGAAGAATGAATACACGTCACGATCTGTGTAGACGATTCAACTATTGAACAGAAATCTCAAAATTTCAAAAAATGAAACGAAGTTATAACAAAACAAGGCCATTGTAAGTATTCCAGTCTCTATACAAATATTCATAATGTCAGAACGAAAACAGTATCGATGCCTCTCTTAGTTTATTTTCTTAGCAGATACATCCCCCGAATTGCATAAATGGTCAGCCATACAATATAATGACAATTAAATATCATCCTTCAGCTGTTACAGTAAAGCTAGGTTTGGAGTTAAGGATATATATTATGTAATGTAAATAATGGTCAAAGTTTACCTGTTCAAAACTGAGTTGAGTGTTGACGAAATGTACATTATCAGTTCCTGGTAACGGGAATCCCCGTGAACCGAGATCTGAAACGAGATGATAATTACATGTCTTTTATAGTCCTATATTATGTTTATTTTGTTCCTTGCTCTTTTACCTGCTTTACATCGCAATGTTTTAATATTTTCTATCGTTAACATTTTTCACAGCATATATTTCTCTTAGTAAAATGATTTTAATACAAATCCTTTGGAAAAACACCGGCGTTGTTTACAACATGGACGCAAATATTTTGGACACGCATTAAACGAAAAAATTAGTTTTGCGATTAAAAAGTTTAATTAAGGTGATAAAAGAGGTACATGATATATATATATATATATATATATATATATATATATATATATATATATATATATATATATATATATATATATATATATATATATATATTCCTGAATCGTGTGTGTGTGTGTGTGTGTGTGTTTCTTACCGTTCAATTTTGGTTTGACAAATATTAACAAAACGCCGTCAACTATAAATTGCAGTGCAAAATCCTACAAATGTAAAGTATTATGTGTCAGTATTTGTTATTTATGAAATTTACATTACTAAGTAAAAATGAACAAGTACCAATTAAAACAACTCAAGTCCATTACAATACGACGAATTAGATGTGCAAATGGTCTCAACATGAAGAAAATTTGCGAATCACAAACGGGATAGAACCAGGTGTCCATAAGGAGTCAGCGTCGTCTGCTGGCATGCCACACCCGTCGCGAATGTTCCATGGAAACCTCTCTAGTTCAATGAACGGGTCAAATTCGGTGAAAAGTTCAAGTTTGGTGTAACCGATATGTCAAACACGTGTCATTCTATTCTACGTTTACTGAAGTTTCTTAACAGAAAATAACACAGACAAATAAAGGAAATATTTCTGAAATAAAACTTATTTCTTGATCAGAATCACTACGTAGTCGTGGCCAACGATATTTCAACTAAATTAAACCTCGTTTGATATTGTTTCAAATGAGTAACAGTATCACCATTGAATACAACCCCGGCTTTGATAGAATATCTATACACGTGAATGATTCAAATTATTTATATTTAGTTCTGTGTTTTGTCTCAAAGGAGGATACCAAAGTGCATTTTACGCAGATTAAATATGCAAGTTTATTTCTGGGATGGCGGTCTAATTCTCAAAACCATTTCTAAGAAGATGGAATGGCCAAAAGTCATGATTAAGATGGCTCCTTCCGAAACAGTTTTTAATCGAAATCCTTTTTGATGCTTGATTCAAGGAACTATCCTTATACAACCATTTAAACGGAGCATACAAGACTTAGGGTTATATCATTAGATTTAAAGCACATTGTTTGTTGATTCAAATGTATTCTTTTCACAGATTTCGGCTTTCCCTTCGTAAATTTTCCACATTTAAGTAGTAATATACCTCAGTCACCTGCATATGGAGTTTATATTTCACAAATGATCCGATATGCAAGGGCGTGCACAACATATGAAGATTTCATATACAGAGGTAAACTACTCACTGACAAATTTTTGACACAGGGATATCGAAAACCGCGTTTAATGTCAACGTTCCGCAAGTTTTACGGTCGGTATAATAGTCTCGTTTGCGACTACTCTGTTTCACTAAGTGAAATGTTGAGTTGCCTTTTCGTTGGCGGTTGTTGAGACGTCTGTACCAATTGTGACGAGGATACACTCCTCATGTGTTTCACTGGACTTGACCGTGGACTAATGGCGGGTGTGACCGGTCGACAGGGGATGCTTACTCCTCCATGGCACCTGATCCCACCTCTTGGTTTCCAGAGGTCAGTGTTTGTCCATTTTTTATCGGATTTGTATCTATGTCCTGGACATTCTATTGATTTACACTTTGGTATCTGAGGTTTTTATATTTGTAGAAAGTAAGGCAAAATGTGATGTTCTCATAAACATATACATGTTGTAATTACTGAGTGGGCTGAACACAACTTCATCAACTTGAATAATATGAGTCATATTGGGTCCGAAGAGGTTTTTGTTTCAGATGTTTTGTCATGCGGGAAATGCCGAAGCGGCCTTATTGTGCCGAGAATTGAATGGTGTTTCTCCTCCAATTTAGCAACAAATAATTTCATTAGGATAAGATACTCGATGTAATACATACACTGACTATTCCGATTTCTGATTTCGTCACATGAATCTTTAAACTGAAATTTAAGAATATCAAGACTATATGTATGATATCCGACTCTTGTAATTTTCAGGAAATTCAAAATAAGTGCTGAAAGAATAAACATTGAATTTTCAATATTGACTGTTTTATTTTAATTCTACAGTAAAATACTTGTTTTGAATTATCATTCTTGAATTCAAAATTTACAAGAGGAACTTAACTTGTTTATATAGCAAGTCAGAGAAATTTTTCCATGATGAATACTATTTACAAATATTATTAACGATACAAAAGTTATAGTTTTACAAAAGTAGTCAAAACAAATGCCCAAGACGATCGTGTTTGACAATTAGACTTTATCAGTTGAGCTTGAATTTAATATAAATATATGTTTCCAAAAGACAAGGTGTATAATAAAAGGCCAAATAATATATCTAAATGTATTGCCAAAACTATCTAAGATTATCCACTGTAAAAGATAAATACGAGTTACAAAATATCTATGTTAACAGGATTAAGTGCGGATTAATGTGGTTATTTACACGAAACACACAAAAATAAGTGTGCAGTCCATGTTGAAATGTATTGTTGAATCTTCCTAAAATTGATATGCAGTCCATGTTGAAATGTATTGTTGAATCTTCCTAAAATTGATATGCAGTACATGTTGAAATGTGTTGTTGAATCTGCATAAAAATTAATATGGCATCCACATTGAAATGTATTGTTGAATCTGCCAAAATATAATAATATGCAGTCTATTTTGAAATGTATTGTTGAATCTGTTTAAAAATAAATATGCAGTCTATGTTGGAATGTGTTGTTGAAGCTGCCTAAAATTAAAGTCCATGTTGATATGTATTGGTAAATTGTTAAGGCTAAACTTACTTTAGATCCAATACCTGTGCATACAGTTTCTGTTCTTTAATTGTCAATGACACAGATGTCGTCATATTCTGTAAATGATCATCAAACAAAAGTAAACGTTATGGTATTTTGTAAATTACATTCACGACAGGATAAATATCAGATTTGAAATATAATATTTCGCAATTATCTTACGAAAGCCATAGAACATCACTATGCATTGTTACAATATTATATTTTGGTATTATTTTTCATCCCATTTTCACATACCCTATCAATATAGATTCCACAACGAGTGTCAGTTGATTATCATGTTTATCTTACTCGAGTTAGTTAATTATCAAAATTTGAAAGACTCGAGGTTTACCGATCGTGTTTTCAAATTTTGAAAATTAACTAACGAGAAATAGATAAACATGATAATCAACTTACACGAGTTGATGAATCTATTTCTACCATAACTGAAAACCGCTGATTTGTAGTATGGATTATTAGCCTACATCAGGTTTGGACTCTCGTGATCGCGTCAGATTTATACGTAACTTCAATCTCTTTATTCATTGGAATGTTGAAGATGATGTAATTTAGTGTTTGTGACGTCACTTAAACAGCCCTGTTAGTTGGTTGGTAAATGTTAACTACCTGCATCTTCGTTTTTACAACCGCTTGAGAGTGGTATAACAACACAAGTTATGTTAGAATGATGCAGTAAACAATATCATTACTATAGTAACTATAGTTTATTATAGTAAACAATAAAAATTTTAGTGAATATAAATTGTGTTATAGTAAATAAACGTTTTTACTACAGGGCTTTTAAAAAAATCTATGATATAAGTTGCCACTATGGTTAATAAAGTTTTTACCATAGATCTATTTACATATGTATAAAAAGACAAAATAAGATTATCTAATCCTAACAACATGGACACCCCGATATGGACGAATATTGTTTTTAGAAAAAATGCTTCATGTAATTTGGTAACAAACCACTTTGAATACCGCCGTGGTTCCTTTATCATGACCAGTTTTGTTTTGATTTTGTTTTATATCACCGGTATACACGTTGAATCATACAGTAAAAATCAATACTCTGCGATGTTTGAAAACTAAAATACAATACATTACTTATACGCAAATATGATTAAACAAGTTATTCTGATTTTCAACATATATTATCAACAATACCAAATTTACAAGTGAGGCCAAGGAAATGTTCAAGACGATCGCTTCTGCTAAGTCCATCAGTTGAGCTTAAATTTTATACATGGAGGATATTTGACAATTGAATTTGAATAACATATATATTACATCTCGTGAGACAGGAGTATACATATTAAACACGAGTGCGTGACAATTATCAAATATTCTATTTATTTACGTTTTCCAGTTAAGTTTCTTTAGGCCTAGATTTAACAGATATTCTGTACATGTATGCTATGCTAATCTACGGCTAGTAAACAAACCACATTTGACACAGGGGCTCGGAAATCCTTTTTAAAGCGTTATATGCTCAATGAAAACTGGAACCTGGAGGAAAATATTACGCTCTAAAAAAGATTTCCATGCCCCTGTGATTTGGATTGAAATTCATCACTCGATGCCTCAAAAATCATGCCAAAGTTATCGATAGACCTGGACAGCAAACTCGCTTCGAAGTTAGCCTTATTCGATGTTCATTTTCTGTACTGTATCTCCAGTGTATTTGAATCATTTTAAAAACTATTGAACTGTTGACCTAGATAGTGGATACATTAAACATTTCCACTGCCGTTCGACCACTTAAACCCACACCATCAAAACATGATATCGCCTGCTTGCTTTTCAGTCATAACAGATGAGTCTGTGTGGAGCCATTTTGTTTGGCTTCGATACGGCGATATAAAAAACTCACACGAAAATCCCTTTATATACGTCATATCTACAGTACGTGTTCAATAGGTTTTGCCACGGCATCATTAATTATTGGCATTTGTTAGCAAATGTGATCAGTTTATAATCAAACAATAAATTGAAAATTATCATTACATTATAGATGGGATTAATTAATCGGATTTTTATTAGTGGCCTGGAACTGTATTTTGATTGGCTTAATTTTATCATTAAACCAATCAAAATACAGTAAAATCAATGAAAACTAACATTTAAAAATAAAGCTTTTTTTAATTGATAAAAATTGAATAAAAAATGTCATAAAACTGTATATTTTCGAAACAAAAAGTGATAAATGGCCAAATGATAAAATTAATATAAATGTATTCCTAAATCAGTATAAGAGTACCCACAGTAAAATGAATAACAAAGTATGCAGAAACAGAAGTCAGAAGTGACGTTTTTAGTACATAATTGCTACAGTCGTCAAATTTCAGTCGAGTACATGAATACGCCGTTAATTTTAATTTTTGTGAATCAAAAGAACTATATGTACAATGTATATGATTTTAAATATTACCGCCATCACTGTCATGATGTAACCTTTGTTTCCATATGGTAACCGTGCGTTGAAAATAATTACACCGGTACTTATCACTGATATTTTCTTCTTACTGACGGTCATTAGAGGCGCTGTGGAACTTGTCAACTCCATTTCAACAGTTGAACCAGGATACTTTTTCGCAATCTACAATGATTAAAATATCATAAAAATAATACCAAAGTTATAATGCTCAAGACGATCGTTTCTGTCAATTAGATTTCATCAGCTGAGCTTCAATTTTAAATAGATATTCTAAAGGGAAAGTGATATATATATATATATATATATATATATATATATATATATATATATATATATATATATATATATATATATATATATATATATCTTGTCAGCCACAAAATATCTCTAATAAAACTTTCATATATAATTACAACTCAATACGACATAATTGAAAGATAACACACACTTAGATTAGATATGTATTACATTGCATTTATATCAACATATTGTAAACTTCAGTTATGATGCAATGACTTGGCGGCAATAACTAAGTTTCACTAACTGCAATGTTGAATCCTTGTGAGAAAGTGAGTAATAAATTGTTATTGTTACCTGCAAGCTATTCCTAATTTTTATTTGAATGTTATTATGTACTTTCGAGATGGGTGTGATCGGTTCACAGTCGATGCTAATTCCGCCATGACACTTGATCACAACTCCCGGGTTTCTCAGAGATATATTTTTAACCGATATTCACTATATACTGTGTTCTCCAACGTCTTTACGGTTATCGCTTTCAAGACAAGCACGGGATAAAATTAACATTTACCTGTTGGATAAAATGGCCGATACCTGTTCCACTACTTACCTTTAGGATATATTTATCAATATATGTTCCATTTGTTACTTCTGGGATAAATTAATCGATACATGTTCCGTTACTTACATGTGGAAGAAAGTGACCAATACACATTGCATTAATTTCCTGTGGGACAAAGTGACCGATGCATGTTGCATTGCTTACCTGTGGGATAAAGGGACCAAAACATATTCTATTACTTACCTGCGGGATAAATTTACCGATACATATTGAACTACATGTTGCTTTCAGATATCCTTTCTTATTGGCAGGTAACTACAATATAGAACAAACAATTCCAATGAACTCTGAAGAAGTGGTCATTCACACTTGATTTTGATTTAATCTTATGGTAAAATTCAAATAACCTGACGGGTTGGAGTCCTGTGAATTAAAGTTTAGGTAATAACGCATAACATTAAAATTACACTGACTAGAGTAATCGTTCCTACCTGTGACCATACATATTAGTAAGTTTATTCAGTGAGGATAAAAGAAAAAATAACTAGAATCATCCGTATGATAATAAAAAAGTTTACTCCGTCCCGCGCCATGTTATGCAAATCGGAGTAAAATGATATGGCGTACGAATGAAAACATTGTGATTTGACGCTACAAATTAATACAAAAAAGAAATAATCAAAACATTTATATCTTAAGCTTTTCTTCTGTCTTTTTATTTGCTACATAACAAATATATTTAAAGCCTTATATGAATTATATTTTATATTTATGATATTCTAATTTCTATATTCCTTATAACTATCTAACTTTGTGTTCTTGTGCCAGTGTGTATTTGTGCATTTTCATTGAAACTATACAAAACATACTTACGTCTTTCTGGGTTAGGTTATATGCCAAAAGTCCATGTGTTTGGGCTGCGTAAGCAATAGTATTAAACAGGTAATCTGATACCCATATGTAAAACATTTTTGCTGATCCACCAGATGTCGGCATTGATGGGACATTAAACGGTGATTCCTTTGGGCTTTGTTTCCACATAACCTCCCCCTGAATAAATATTTATAACACATACATAAACTTTGTACCTGTGAAATAGACAGCGAAAGTAAATGACTGTTAACTTCCTGTTGTTTTACATTGCATACCGTCTCCACAGACATTTCGTCTGTGCCACATAATACAGGTATGAAATGACATTTCAATTTACCGAAACTTTGAAGTTCAGACAGACAGACAGACAGACAGACAGACAGACAGACAGATAGATAGATAGATAGATAGATAGATAGATAGATAGATAGATAGATAGATAGATAGATATATAGAGAGAGAGAGAGAGAGAGAGAGAGAGAGAGAGAGAACAAACAAATGAAAAGACAACCTTGTGGTAAGTTTCCATAATGCCGGCCTTGTACAGAGGAGGAGAAACAAAACGATAATCTAATAGGAAGGTTTTCCCTAAGGTCACCATCACTGAAAATGTATTTAATGTTTTTAATCAATTGATTGTCAGTGATGTGATATATGGATATGGT
Source organism: Atrina japonica (assembly GCA_030159075.1). Lineage (NCBI taxonomy): Eukaryota > Metazoa > Mollusca > Bivalvia > Pterioida > Pinnidae > Atrina > Atrina japonica. The sequence continues at coordinate 9,649 of BROG01000662.1, forward strand.
ATCCTTGTTCATTGCAGATGTATTTTCGATAATTTAATTCATTGATTGAATGATTTTCTGAAACTCTGCTTAGGTCTCGGTAATAATTTAAAGAACTATATATCTATTAAGTGGAAAACATTTCCCGAACGTTAATAAAGACTAAGTTCTCAATGGAGGATTTATGGCAAACTCTTCTAGAATGCTATCCCCATCCGAGACTTCAATAAGATCGTTTACAGACGATAAATGATCACTGCCGAAGAAGGCTGATTTGTATTCCTCTCTAACGGTGATGTAGAAAAAATATTAGAAGACCGAGATTCAGGTATGATGTTTTTGAAAATATTTTCATGAATCTTTATATGAACATGACATAGTAACAACCTACCTTGCAGTTTTGATAAACTGTTTTCCGCATTTTTGTTTATATAAGAAGTCAGAATTGAGCACATCTGAAAAAGAAAAATTTTGAAAACTGAAAAATTGTTTTGGTTTATTACAAATTGTAATTGAACTAAGTTTATGTAAACGATATTACTCACTCACATACACCATTATACATATGTCTTTTCACTATATAGATTCGTCTCTAGGTTAACATAAAGGATTACTTATAGGACTGTACCATCTGGAAATATGCATGTTGATGGTTAACAAAATCACCTTACAAACAAGTCTATAAATTGTATTTTATCCTGAGTTAAAGGGACATTGGCGGTGTGTTATTAAAACATCCTTATAAAAGATATACACAGGCATAACATTTCTTACATTCCTGTATATTTTGTGAAAATTGCTTGAGAAAATCAGTTTGCCAGTTATTCACTATTAATTCATTAATTCAAACTTAGTATGTCTATATATATTTACAAAAGAAAATAAAATACCTGCCTGGTGCCATAATGCCGAACGCTTAGGATAGAAGACCTATTCTTTGAGATATTACTGAAAACCAACACACACACTGATGTTTGTATCATACTCACAAAAGATATATTTATATTATATATCATAGAACATTATACTTACCTGTTTTTCAAATTGATGTTTTATGCTTTTCTCTATAAGTCCCCGAAAAAGGTTGTATATCCATGCCGCTCCACCAGAAAATTTTATATGAACAGAACCAACACTTGCACCACAATTGCCTGACTTTATATTAGGGCGTCCTGTTCCGTCCATTCCTCAAAATCATACGAAAAGACTAACATAAATTTATTTATATATATATTACAGATACTAAATGTTAATCTTCATGATGAGAAGAGGGCACTTTATACTAATTTTGTGAAGATTGATCAAACACGGTCGTCTGAAAACCCATAGGTGGGTCGAGTGTCATGGAGGAGTAAGCATTCGCTGTTGATCGTTCACATTGACCGCGAGTCCACAGTCAAATTCAAATGAAATAAGTGAGGAATGTGTCCCCGTCAGAATTGGTACAAATGATCTAACATCCGTCATTAAACCATATATACAATATGTGTTTTGTTGATCAAAATTATGGTCTGTCCGCCAAGACATCAGGTAAAGTTTTATTGTGCCGCCAAAAATATTTTCAATCTACATGCTAATTCTGCATATATTGTGGACGGAAGGGTTATGCGAGAAAAATACAAAAATATTACCATTTGAATTTTTTCTAAAATTCTTTTATGCCACACTCAAAATTTTTCAGTTGGTAGCAGCCAGTTTTAATGGTGGAGGAGAGAACCCGGGTACAATGTACCCGGGAAGAGACCACCAGCCTTCGGCGAGAAATTTAGCAAAAATCAGCTGTGACTAGAGGTAAGAGTCTTCCGGATTTAAAGCGCGATTCTCTAATAATTGCCACAGAGGCCCAAAAACTTTCCAAGTTCTGTCACTGAGATAGAAGTGAAAAAGCAAATATGCTGCTCTTATCAACACATCAAAATTACAAATATAATTTGGCAGCTATCAACATACTGCTAAGTTGAGGTTATATCGAAGTAGTATAGTTCTAGTCTATTAATAAAAATGTTATAATATATGTTAATCTTTGTCTTTTGTAGTACCTTATGATATAAGACATTTGTAAATAATAACATACTCACCAATGACAAAACCTATATTAAAATCCAGACCACCAATGCTTAAATCCAAGTGCCCTCCATCAGAAATTTTAATCCTGCAACGAATACGAGTTTTTTCAAGGTATATCTGAGGTACAAAGAAACACACTGCCAAACGCGTTTTTATGATGATGATGATGATGATGATGAGAATGATGATGATGATGGTGATGATGATGATGATGATATATATTTATATCGGAATTTTGTCTTATATATTTAGTTAAAATAATTAAAACCTACCAGCCTTTCTTGTATTTGTAATGGAAGTTTCCTTTCAGACTTATCCCAATACCGGATGCAGTCCACTTCAAACCAGTTCCAGCATTGATTGTGACAGAACTCTGTGGCGCCGTGAATCTCGTGATGGACATGCTATGATAAATGTTATGAAGAAATTCGTGATGAAATAATACAACTACATCAATACATGAATTAACGTTTTACAAAAATGAAGTATAATGGCACTGCATTTTCTTCAAAGTGTCATGAAATACATCATATTTAAATACCAACGTCTGTAATATAGAGGCATTGTGACTATTAAACAAACAAGTATTCGGTGCAATTTAATGGCTTGAATCAACTGTTATGAGGAACAACTATGTTTGACTTACAATCAGAATGCCCTGGATACTATTCTAATTCTTTGTGATACCAAACACTTTATAAAATGATGGTGAATATTATAAACATAATACCAAAGTTATAATGCTCAAGACGATCGTTTCTGTCAATTAGATTTCATCGGTTGAGCTCCAATTTAAAACAGATTTTCTAATGGAAATGTGGAATCATACAAGGCCAAATAAAACATCTAAGTGCATAGCTAATTTTGTCTAAGAGTAGCCAATGTAAAAAGATGACTTAGCTTTTGAAGAATGTGAATGTTTCTTCACCATGGATATTATGGTCGACGTAAAAGAACCCTCACTACATTGGCGTCAAGCCAAAATTATTTACACATAAGCGGACGGCATGTATACATGACGCATATACCTGATCTCTTTACAGGATGTAAAATAACAGTAAAACAAACAATTGACACACCATATAGGATACAAGTATTGCTTTTATAATATGTAATTTTTATTTCCTTATTTCATGACTAATATTTACCTGCTCAACGTATAATCAACATGACCACTGGAACCACTTTGATCCGGGATTTTCTGAGTTTGTATGTTTTTTGTTAATTCCGCAATTGCTATCTGAGTTGCTGAAAATAATGTTATATATCCTAAGATTTCTGAATGTTAAAGACTAAAGCATATGGTTTTGTCATGAATAATATTAATTTTATAGATAACAGTTCAATCTGTGTCAAGTATAGATCTAACTATAATGTTGTGCTAAGCGATATATAAATATGATAATTATAAATCATTGCATGTAAATACATGCGCCATTGTTTTAGTACTACTAAATGTAACGAAAATATGCATAACAGTGTGATTGTACCTGTACGATTCTAATCATTCAAAATATTCTCTAATACATTACAGTACTTGGTGCTGTTTATTATCTTGATTTCAAATTTAACAATTGATACCAATTGCTGTTATTGTTATTACCTTTATACAATATCACAAACCTCTCAGATCATTTTGTTTTCTTTACGTGAGGAGGAACAAAGACAGTGAATCATTAACATAAAAAAGAATATTTCATACCAAGTTTTAATTTTATCATCAAAGATAATATCCAAAGCGTAGGCAATCTATCACGCCCACTGTGTAATGGTGTTAATGTGATGGAACTTTTTAATTCTAACGTAAGACGTAAATGAAGTCATGGACATCGTTCTTACAACCGACCCTAAATACATGATGTCACTTTTTCATCTCTTTTACCTTACGTTAAAAAATAATTTGGTAATTATCACATTCGCAGCAAACTTTATTCTGTTTCTTTTACAAATCTCAATAAACTTTTTGAAGAAGCAAGAATGTACCCCTACACGGATTCTTTAACCCCAGAATACATATTGAACTCCATTATAATGGACATAGCTTATCACAGACTGTTTAAGCCTGCACGCGTTAAAAACAATGACTGTTCTGAACAGAAACGTCTTTCCCTTAAACTTAAATTTACAAATAAAGGCAGAGACGCTTTAAACATTGGCAATGTTCTAAATCACAAAAAGTTCAGTCCTGTTCCACCATATTTTAAACTGAAGACCACGCCTTGCATTTCATATAGCTATACACCTAGCATCGCATCCAAGCAATTTAATTACAAACAGGTTTTGCAGTGCCTAGGCATCAACTATCTTCTACACAACACTGTCACATGTTCATGTGCTTCATCTCCTTTCAAATACAATACTATCGGGCATGTCATTACCGGCGACGTTTCTATTGTTGAAAATGAAAGCCTCAAAAATCTTATTTTAAGGTGCCCTAAATACCGGGAAGCCCGTTTCTTTAATTGGCGTCAGAATTTCAGTTTAGTTATGGATTCTGTCGAAGATTATTCCAGACGATGGGCTAAACATGAAGAAATAATATAGTTTTTATTTGTAAGGCACATTACTTTAATTGTTTATCAGAAGAACTTGGGTTTAATACGAATTCTGGTAATCCTACATACACACGTAGTATTACGCTCATTTGATATACATACAACGGATACCGATTTCGAGCTACCATATTTATATTGGATACCTAAACTTCATAAAACTCCATACAATCAAAGATACATAGCAGGATCCAGCAAATGTTCTACCAAACCTTTATCTTTACTCCTTACCAAGATATTGACAGCCGTGAAGGAGAAACTTCAACAATACTGTACAGTTGCTTATTCCAGAAGCGGTGTAAATCAGATGTGGATACCTAAATATTCTAAACAGCTTTTATAAAATTTGAAGGCACACAATTTTTCTCGAATTCACAGTATCAAAACTTATGACTTCTCTACTCTTTACACTACTATTCCACATAAAAATTAAAAGAAAGACTTTTCAGCATCATAGACAACTGCTTTTTCACTAAAGGTGGTACCCGAAAATTTAAATATCTAGTGATTGGCTATCAGGATACTTATTTCGTCAAACACCACTCTGATTCTACACATAAATATACTGAAGTTGATATAAAAAACATGCTGGAATTTCTAATAGACAATATATTTGTAATGTTCGGAGACGTGGTCTTTCAACAAACTGTCGGCATTCCTATGGGAACCAATTGTGCTCCTTTATTGGCCGACCTGTTCCTTTATTCATACGAAGCAGACTTAATTCAGAAACTGTTGAATCAAAAGACGAAAA